>JAQQSZ010019243.1:0-10408 GCA_028646595.1 Phalanger gymnotis
AGGGGAGGGCAGACTGGGGAACAGGGCAACCAGAGTGTACACCATCTTGGAGTAGGGGGTGGAGGAAATGAGGAGAAAATTTGTAATTCAAATGCCTGTGAAAATCAATGCTGAAAACCAAACATGTTAAAAATAAATTAAAATTAAAAAAAAAAGTATGCATTAAACCAGATCTACATAACTTGGCAGTAGACAGGGGCCAAAATTAAAAAAGGCCCAACTTCTTCCAGGCTGCAAATAGGCTTTTAGTGGCTCACTTTCCAAGTAAAGGTATAATTAATGATTAAACTATTTTGCAAATGAACCATATTTTTTAAAAAAGGGAAATTTTAATTAATATCAATTAATTGCACTTATTACTTAAGATTTTTATTTATCATAAAACCCCACTCCTCTTCGACTAGATACTGAAGATTGTTGGTTGCTGAGAGTCACATGACAAACAGGAGAGCATGGGCAGTGGCAACCCACCCCATCCCCAATTAGGTGAGGAGCACAGTAGCGACTAGTAAGAGGGTTAAACAGGGCTTAGACAAAGCATTCATTACATCCTTCTTTTACATTCTCTACATTTTTTCCTCACCCTTCTGGGCCACATGTTGTACAAACCTTAAAGCAAGAAAGAAAGAAGGAAGGAAGGAAAGAAGGAAAGGAAAAAAGAAAACATGATGAGTCCAAAATAAGAAGTGAAAATATTTGGCCATTTCTTGGGTGTATGGAGCAAGTGAGACTGAAGAGTTGAGAATGATACAAAGCCACAAAAATTATTTTTGAACCTGGGTGGCTGGAAGGATGGTGGTAACCTTTTCAGAAATATGGAAGTTTTAAAAAAGGGTGGATTTTATGGGGGAAATCAAGTCATAATTTCTTTGTCAAAACTCAGCCTGCTTATTCTATGCAACTCATCACAAGGAGGCCACAAGGTGATCATATACATTAGAATGTGTATGCTGGGGTGGGGTGGAGAGATATTTCTAATGATAACTTTGGCTGGGGTCACCCAGCTGAGGGTTGTTCTAACAGCTCTGAGGGGCCCATGCCATCCCAGAAACACAAAGTTTAGAAACTTATACAACAGAGGGCAGGGTACCAAGTGTTGACTGGCTGGTAACGAGTGAAGAGTGTCAGACACTTGACATTTACTAGCTATGTGTCCCTGGGCAAGTCACTTAACCCTTAAGGTCCTTGAAGCACTATGTAAATGTAAACTGAGATGGGAATAATAAATGAGGAATTTTTCTTTAAGAGAACAAGACCTTGGAGATGCTACACAGCTTCACTGGAAAAATTGAAGATAGACTGATTTCTCAAATTGATAGAATAAAATCCTTTAGTTTTGGTAAGATTTTTAAGGAATTTCTAAGGGTCCATTTATTACAGCTTTAAAAAACATTGACATATGAATACTGGGCTGGACATTAAAGAAAAGATTACCAAGTTTTCTGTATTTTTTTAGTTCACTGGAAACAAAGGAAATGTGTCAATGTTAATCTACCTGGTATGACTTAGTTGTGGTCCTAAGAGTCGGGTAACAAACTTGAAATACTTGTATACCATTGTCATTGTTGTTGTTCTGTGTGTGAAACTAGTATTTAGCCTGTCCTCTACCATTTGATTTTTCTACTTTTGTGTCCATTCTTCTAAATATTTCTGGAAAAAGTGATTAAATTGGGCCAATTGGGTCCACTACAAATCCACTCACCTATCTCAGTTGGAGTTTTCAAGAGAAACTGCTCTCACTATGATAAGCAATGATCTCTTAGTTGCCAGGACAAGTTTTCCTCAATCCTACTCCTTCTTGACCTGCTTACTTCATTTGACGCTGTTAACCTCCGTGTACTCCTGCATACTTGATTGTCTCTGGCTTTTTATGGCATCACTCAGTCCTGTTTCACCTCCACTCTCCATATCTTCTCTTTTTGTAACCTCACCAGCTCCTATAGGAGAGATCCAGAGAGACTTCTCATTGAAGGTGAAATTGTAGCTGAATCAGAAGGGAATAAAAAATGAAGAGTGAGAGCATTCCAGGCACGGGGGACAAACTGAATATGGCTGGAGTCACAGAGTGCCTTTTTATTTTTGTTTATTTAGTATTTTATTTTTTCCCCAGTTACGCAAAAAAAAAAAAAACCAGTTTTTAACCTTCATTTTTAAAACTTTTGAGTTCCAAATTCTCTCCCTTCCTTCCTCCTCACTTCCGCCCCCCGCTTTAAAAAGGCAAGAGATTTGCTATAGGTTATACATATACATAAGACTTCCATAATAGTCATGTTGTGAAAGAAAACATAGACCAAAAAACCCTCAAGAAAAATAAAGTAAAAAATTGCCTAAATCTGTATTCAGACACCTTTGTCTTCGGATGGATAGCATTTTTCATCTTAAGTCCTTCAGAGTTGTCTTGGATCATTGTAATGCTGAGAATAGCTAAGTCATTCACAGCTGATTATCTCACAATGTTGCTGTTACTTTGTACATAGTACATTTCATTTTGTATCAGTTCATATAAGTCTTTCTAGGTTTCTCTAAGAGCATCCTACTTAGCATTTCCTATAGTACAATAGCATTCCATCATAATCACAAACCACAGTTTTTTCAGCCATTCCCCAAATGATGCACATCCTCTCAATTTCCAAATCACCACCCCCACAAAAGAGCTGCTATATTTTTGTACATATAGGTCTCCTTCATTTTTGGATTTTGGGGTCTTTTTTACCTCTTTTGGGATATAGATCTAGTAGTAGTATTGCTCGCTCAAAGGGCATGCATGGTTTTATAGCCCTTTGGGTATAGTTAGAGATTGCGCTAGAGAATGGTTGGATCAGTTCGCAACTCCACCAACAATGCATTAATGCCTCATTTTCCCCACATGCCCTCCAACATTTGTCATTTATTTTTGCTGTCCTATTAGCCAGTCTAATAGGTATTCAGAGGGTATTTTGTGGGAGGGACAGCAAGGAGGCCAGGATCACTGGATCACAAAGTACATGGGATGGAGGCCTAAAAGTTGAATGTGGAGCGGCAGGTTATGAAGGATTTTGAATGCCAACCAGAGGTTGTTATATTTGATCCTAGAAGTGAAACTCTGCCTCTAAATTTTATTGAATGCAAGAGTAGGGGGTAACATGTTCAGACCTACACTTTAGGAAAACTAATTTGACAGCTGAACGGAGGATCGATTGGAGTAGGAAGAGGCTTGTGGCAGGGAGACCAACCAGAAGACTATTACAATAGTCCAGGTGTGAGGCAGTAAGGGTCTGCACCAGAATGGTAGCCAGGACAGAGGTGAGAAGGGGGTACATAGAGAAATGTATAATGAATTGACAGGTTGAGAGGAGTTGGCCCTTTTTAAAAAGTAGTTATGTTGAAGCAAATAAATTGAATCATTCCACATTGTGTTTTAAGGGATCAGATCCATGCAAATTAATAAATCTTCATTCATTAAGTATTCGCTAAGGAGATTATTGGTCACCATGAATTTCCTTTTAGTAGTTAGTGACCCAAAATTACAAGGGAAGTTTGAGGATTTCTATACATTTCCACAAGACTTTGAGTATTAATAATAGCTCATAATTCTATAGAGATTTAAGATTTCCAAAATGTTTTTGTACATATTATCTCATCAGAATAGGTGCAATATAGTTTCTTCTCTTTTCAGATGAGAAAAATAAATCTGAGAGGTTAAATGACTTGTCTAGGGTCTCCCAGCTAGGAAGTACCTGAGGTAGAATTTGAACTCAGGTCTTCTGGATTCCAAAATCTAGTCCATTTAGTCCACTGTGCCTCCTCACTTATCTGCAACTCCATTTCTTACATCAGATGTGTCAAATATGTGGGCCCATGTAATGTCCCAAGCAAAGTGGGACTTTTTTGTTTTCTCTTTTGGATTGCTTCTCAGCACTAAGGCAATCAAGTGCCTTTGATTGAGTCTTGCCTTTGTTTGAATCAAGAGTCTTTGATGACCTGCTTAAGTCACAAGAAAGTCTAAGTCACATGAGTTTGAGTCACATGGCTGTGATGCCCTCTGACCCCGAAGAAATGCATATATACTCTGAGGTTAGCGTTTTGCTTTGGGGCTCACACATTGGAAGAGCGTTTGTGTGATTTGGCCAGACACGACTCTGGGTAGTTGTTAAGGAGTTCTACCACGCCCAGCTTTGAAAACCCAGATGTCGGTGCTTCTCTCTCTAGTAACTATGTATGTATTACTATTGACAGGCAGTTAGAAGCCCTGTCTGCTGATTTGTGTTATTTTCTCTGTTTGTATAATATCTGCTTGTAATTTCTGTTTGTGTTTTCTCTGAAGTTCAAGGTGCTGACTTTTCTCCTGAACTAAATGAATGATATATGTATGTTTAATTAAAGCGAGATTTTAAACCCCTTAAAGCTGTTTTCCTTAGAAAAGCAGATCAAAGAATCTGTGCTAGTGGCCCTCCTGTGTGCTGGTGTTATTGATCTTAGACCTCCACAGCAGCTGCAAGCAGCATTGTTGTTACAGCCCACATTGACAACATTGTCAAATGTGGTCCAAACCAGATTCAAATGTAATTTTTCTGTGATTTTAATATGTTGCTATGTTAATTTTTAAAATTGTGGACACAAATCTATTTACTATCATGTTGTCTAATAAATTGAATTGAACTCAAAGTTTCTCTTTGACACAACTCCTTAACCCTCCTTGTGAGCCAACCATTGTGTAGTCTAACGTGTCAGGGGGCAACATTCTGATAAGAATGCTCCAAGTCCAGATCACTAGATCTATGCCTTGTTCTCAACCCTATACTATTTCTTTTAAAATCATTCATCAGCCCATGAATACAACTTATTGCTCATCCATGTGAGAAGCCAGATACATATATAGTACTAGCATGGCCCAAAACTTAGCCAGAAAAACCTTTTAAAACCTCCTAAATGGAATACTATTGTGGTATAAGAAATGATGAGCAGGCAGACTTCAGGAAAACCTGGAAAGACTTGAATGAACTAATGCTGAGTGAAGTGAGCAGAACCAGAAGGACATTATACGTAGTAACAGCCACTGTGCGAGGACTGATTTTGATAGACTTAGCCCTTCTCAGCGATTCAAGGATCCAAAACTTTTCCAAAGGACTCATGATGGAAAATGCTATCAACATCCAGAGAAAGCACTATGGAGTCAGAATGCAGAGTGCAGCACACTCTTTTGTCTTTTGCTTTGGTTTCTTTCTCATAGTTTCTCCCATTTGTTATAATTCTTCTATGCAATATAACTAATGTGACAATGTGTTTAATAGGAATGTATGTATAGGGCACATATTGGATTGCATACTGTCTTGGGGAGGGAGGGAGAAGGGAGAGGGAGAAAATTTAAAACATAGATACGAATGTTGAAAACTGAAAATAAATAAATATTTTTTAAAAAAGTTTCATGGCTAGTGGACCAAGGTCCAGTCATACAAAAAAAAAACTTCCTAGTTATCATTCATTAAAATAATTACACCTAAAATGTATATCTGACATCTGGCCAGTTTCACTTATGACTGAGAACAGAGTTTAGAATTGGTCAAATAAAACCAAAATTCTGTTAGGAGACTCTTTCCATGGTAATGTGGTCCTAACCCATCTTTGACCCTCTTTTGTACTCCTATCACTGTGCTATAAAGAACTGGATTCCTCTTTTGTCTTCATCGTAATTATAGGCATTTACTTCCATCTACTGTACATATTTTTTTCAAAATCTGAATTTGTAGATTGATTCTCACTGTAGTCACCTAGTAAGTAGTGTGACATCTTTTGTCCTGTTCATCTTAAAATTTTATTCTTGAAAGTTTTCCATAGCTATTGATCTGACTTCCACTGGAAAATTTCAAGCCAGTGGTTTTTGTTTCCAAAATGATTGCATCTAATTTCACCTTCTGGCCAGGTAATCTAGAGTGTAATACACTGACAATATTCTGCTTCCTCCTCTATTTATCTTCCTTTGGATTCCTGGATTTTCTTACATGTATGTATCTTATTGAGATATAGTATTACACCACTACCTTTTCATCTAATTTTTCCTTTTTTGGATAAAGCATACCCTTCAAGAGCTAAATTTCAGGCAAGTAGCCCATCCCCTGAAGACTTAGTAATATTTTCATGACATCAAATTTCCATCGAATTTTCATATAAACATGACGCCATAGGGTTTTGTTGGTGGTGGTGTTGTTGCTGTTGGATCCTTTGTTATTCATTTTTAATTACTGGGCCTCTCAATTGATCTTACTGTGTTGTACCTATAAATTCACCATAATTATTATGCCTTTATTCTTGTTGTGTCTGTTGGGCTTCTAGAAGGTCTCATTCATCAAAATTGTTGAAACTGTATTTTCTCTTTTTACCCAGACATGCGAAATAATGTTATTAGTTATTAATGACACTGGAATCTTGAGGAAAATATTGCATATTTCTTTTGGAAATTATATTTAACATTCATTGGATTCGAAGAACTGAAATGTGTAACGTAGTGTTCTTGTAGTGTTTTTAGTTTATATGTAAATTCATCCTTCTGAATTACTTCTTAGTCTTCCAAATATAGTCTTACTAAAAAATATATATCAAAATTGCAATATACAACAAATCTGTCCTTTAGGTTTCTTCAAAGACTCATGTCCAAACTATGGAGAAAGATCAATTACCAATTTTTGGAAGAGAAAGACTTGTTTCAAAAAGAACAAAATGACAAAATTCAGAATTTAACACAGATGTGGGTGGGTGTCTTCCTCTTCTATCATATAACAACAGGATCTAAATGTAAAATTTAATTAGTGTATGTTATTATATAATCTACTATAGATATTATTATATTATTTCTAATAGAATTATGTTGATATGAATATATTTTAATATGATTATTATATTTATGAATCTTTTATTAATAATATCTAAATATGCAGATTAAACATTTACTAATATTATTTCATTGTTTATATTATATAGATACATACTTGTTTGTATTGAATATATGAATAAGTATATATCACATATAACATAAATACATATTATGTAATGTATTACATATATTTTGTATACTTCCCCACTTTTCATGTGAAAATTTCTGGGTTCATATAATGCATCTATAGGGTGTTCAAGAAGCTCAGAACATTGTAAGAAAATCAACAAAATAGATTAACCTTTAGTTACTTTGATTAAAAAAAAGAAAAAAAAAACAAATCACCGGTATCAAAACTGGAAAGAGAATTTACCACCAATGAAGAGGAAATGAAAGCAATAATTAGAAAGTATTCTGCCCAACTGTGTGCCAGTAAATATGACAATCTAAGTGAAATGGATGAATATGTACAAAAATATTAACTGCACACATTTCATTTCTAGTTTTGTTATCACAATTCTGTACAAACATTTTAGTACATACAAATCTTTTCTTGTTTGTTAGTACTGCTTCCCTTCTCATGAGAGACAATATCCCAGGAATATTTCTGTGTCAAAGGGTATGAAGACTTCAGTAACTTTTCTTGAATACACCCAAATTTATTTCCATGATCAACTGATTTTCTTGCAATTCCATTGCATTTATTATTTCATTACATTACATTTATAACCATTACAGTCCAGGGCTTGTCTAGCTAGGCTTCTTTACTGATTAAATATAATTTTGATAACTTCAGTTGAGGTCTGTTAGCACCATGCCCCTTTTCCCCATATAGCATTATATTTGTTAAATTTTATTCCTCAAAATTAGTATTGTCTAGCTCTGTACATTGGTAATTTGATTGCTGAAACCCTAAAAATGTACAGTAATTTAGGTAGTGGTCATTTTTACTGTATTGACCCAGAATCATAATTTTATTTCAGTCTTTTTGCCTCTTCCCTGGTTAGGATTTTTTTTCCCCTAGCCATAATTTTGAAAGCTATAACCCTTTTTTCTCCTGATTTTTTTGAGGATGACATGAGATCATTTGTTTACTCTGCATTCAGTTTCCTTTTAATTAACTTTCCAGTTATTGTTGTAGTCATTATATATAATGTTCTATTCTTATTTTATTCTGTGTAAGTTCATATGACTCTTCCCATATTTCTCTGAATTTCTCATATTCATTGTAATTTAATATTTTGTTTTAGACGCAAATTATTACCAAAAAATTGAAAAAGGATCTGTCAGAAAAAATAAGAGCTAAGCTGTTAAATGAGGCTTACTATAGACTAGTGGGGCTAACTACAGGGAGGGCCTAGTTTACATGTCTGGGACAGCAGAGGCTTTTAGACCACATGGGTTTAAGTTGTCGCTTTGTGATGATTCTAGGTCACATGGGTGAGTTGCATGTGTGACTCACCACTGACTCTGAAAAAGATATAAAACCAGGGGTTGGACTTCTTTTCTTCGGAGCTCTCACCCACAGCCGTGGTGGCACGAGTGACTCTGAGCCAGCCCTTGTTCTGAGCTCCCAGGCTGAACCTAGATGTTGGTAACTATGAATTGTATTGGGTTTGTCTGTTGATGTTTGTAATTTGTTTGTATTTAGCTCTGAAGTTCAGTGTGCTGGCTTTTTCCCTTGAACTAAGTGAATGATATTTGTGTGTTGAATTAAAGTAATCTTGCCAACTCTTTAACCTTGCTTTCCTTAGTTAAGCAGATCAAAAGAACCTGTGTGTTGGCAGCTTTCTGGGTGCTGGCTGTTGGTGGATCTTACACCCCCACAACAGCTGCTAGTCTGATCTTTGAAACAGCCTCCAGGATTGGAAGTAAGGAAGGTATGCACTGGGGACAATTTGCACATTGGCAAGAGATGGATCAGTGAATTCTGGGAGAGTAGATAAGCCAGGCTGGCTATAATGTAGAGTAAGGGGAGTGACATGAAATAACTTTGGAAATTAGCTCCTCCTCTGATGAGAGACAAATATAAAATTCCTAACAGAGTAACTATGGTTTTGGAAAATATGGAAACTTTGTAAAAGAAAGAGGCAATTAGGAATCAAGACCATTCACAGTCAACAAGTTGCAAAATGGAAGTTGCCTTTGAGAAAACCTTTTACTTCTATCCCAATATTGCACTATAAATAATTATTTTTTGAGTACATCCCCCTCTGATTGTATTATTGTCTAATCCATATTTCTTCTGTACAACAATTTTATCAGATATTTTATCAAAAGCTTTTCTAAAACTTAAACTACAGCAATAACATTGTCCTCATCTGCTAGTTGAGAAATTCTCTTGACAAAAGTAACTAGGTATAACAACAACTACACTGGCACACCCAGGATGGCTGCTAGTGCATGTTATTTTATCTGCTTTACTAAGAAAGCAACTTAAAAAGGAGTCAATGATCTTCTTTAATTAAGCAGAAAAAATACAGAGGAGAGAAATAAAGACCAACAGACAGGGCTCTACTGCGTGAATCAAAGCTTTATATCCACCACTGAATCTAGAGAGCCCTTACCTGTGAGGAGTTCTGAACATACAACCACTCAGTCTCAACCAGGGAATCAGAACATCTTTCTCATAAGCAAGCCCTCAAAGCAAAAGCTCACCTCTTAGAATATATACTCTTTCAGCTAATAGGCTCAGTACCTAATTAGAAATTAACAAAAGGTGTGTAAGCCTTCCTACAAGCAAGCAAGTTTCCCTTAATGGGCTCCACATGAGGCCTATTGATGGGCAAGGAAGATCTTATTTCCCTTTGACCTTACACAAAATTAGTCTGGCATGACCTATGGCTACATGAAGGCATGCTGGCTCTCAGATATCACTGCTTCCTTTTCTTTTCTTTTTTAATTTATTTATTTAATTTATTTAATATATTTAGTTTTCAGCATTGATTTTCACAAGAGTTTGAATTACAAATTTTCACCCCATTTCTACCCTCCCCCCACTCCAAGATGGCATATATTCTGATTTCTCCATTCTGCAGTCAGCCCTCCCTTCTGTCACTTCACTCCTGTCCCATCCCCTTTTCCCTTACTTTCTTGTAGGGCAAGATAAATTTCTATGCCCCACTGACTGTGTATCTCGCTTTCTAGTTGCATGCAAAAACTTTTTTTTGTTGTTTTTGAACATCTATTTTTAAAACTTTGAGTTCCAAATTCTCTCCCCTCTTCCCTCGCCACCCACCCTCCCTAAGAAGGCAAGCAATTCAACATGGGCCACATGCGTATCATTATGTAAAACCCTTCCACAACACTCATGTTGTGAAAGATTAACTACATTTTGCTCCTTCCTAACCTATCCCCCTTTATTGAATTTTCTCCCTTGACCCTGTCCCTTTTCGAAAGTCTTTGTTTTTGATTACCTCCTCCCCCATCTGCCCTCCCTTCTATCATCCCCCCTTTCTTTATCTTGTTCCTCCTTTTTTCCTGTGGGCTAAGATACCCAATTGAGTACGTATGGTATTCCCTCCTCAGGTCAAATCTGATGAGGGCAAGATTCACTCATTC
>JAQQSZ010019244.1:0-10408 GCA_028646595.1 Phalanger gymnotis
TTCTTCTGACTGTATGTTTTGGTCTTCTTTGTCACCAAAGAAGGATTCCAGAGTCTGAGACTGAATCTGGGTGTGTTTTTGCCGCCTAGCCATGTTCCCAGCTGTTGGGGAATTCTGTTACCCCATACTCCCAAGCCTTTGTCCAGCAAAGGCCTGATCTCACGGGCAATGATGAGGCCGGAAGCCAAGATGGTGAATAGCTCTGTTTAATTAAGACAGTGACCAGATTTTATAGCCTTCATTATGTAGTACTAGGACTGCCTTGATCCGCCTACTCTCCACCTACTCCCTGCCTACTCTTCTCCAGTTCTCCTCCTATTCTCCTCCCCTTTCTTTCCCATGCTCTCCCCATGATTCACCTGTGCACAGGTGAACCCGGAAAAGAACCCTGCACCACCTTGCCAACAAGGACGAGACCCTTCCTCCAAACTCCATCTTGTTCCTCCCTTACCTCAGAACACTGAGTTTACCTCAGCAGGTTCGGGGCGCGGAGGTCCAACGATGCTTTGGGGTCAGCTATAATTCGTCCCATTATACCCAGCCAACTTACTAAACCCTTGAGTTTTTTTCAATGGGGTATGACTGCTTGTAGAGTAAAGAGTTCTATGTTCCACGCTTGGGTGGATGCGCTGCCTCACCAGCACTCCTCCTTCCCCAAAAACCCCCTACCCGGACTGGGCTTAAATCTTCAGCAGGTTCTTCACTCCTGCTCTGATCAGCCACTTAATTCCTCCCACCAGGTGGGCCTGGGGCCAGAAGCAACTGCAGCCGTAGTTCTAAAGCTGCCCCACCTCCGGTGCCCCAGGGGCAGTGGCCGAAACGCAAACTCTGTCCTGTCCCGCAGCTTTTCCCACTAACCTCTGTTGTCTTTGCTGTTTGTGGGTTGTGAGGTCTGGTACATGCCACAGCTCAGTAGCTCAGTAACTCAGCACACTAGGTCACTCTCCCCTGGGCTCCTGGTCTGGTCGGCCCACGCCACATGCGCTGGGCTCTGCTTGGCTCAGCTCCGCTCCCTTCAGCTGGGAGCTGGGAGTTCCATGCAGGACAGACCTTACCCCGAGACCATCCAGGCTGTCCTGGGCTGAAGCCCTGCTTCCCTATGCTACTTTGTGGGTTCTGCAGCTCTAGAATTGGTTCAGAGCCGTTTTTTATAGGTTTTTGGAGGGACTTGGTGGGGAGCTCACGCCAGTTACTGCTTTCCAGCTGCCATCTTCTATAAGTCTTAATCTTATAGAATATTTTCTACATACAAATGCTATCTCAACACTGATTAACAAGGCAGTTTTAAAGCTCTGTTGGAGGACTAGAATACAGATGTACTTTGTTATATCTGCCCTTTGGATTTATCCCATAGTACTTTGTTTTTGGCTCTTGGATGGAAGGGGCAAATTTTAAAGGTAGTCAAAATTTTCATAGCAAGTAGTGGTAAGTTATAAAATTTAATAGCTTTTTCCCCCAAAGTCCCAAGCACTCAGTTGTCTTCTCTCATTCATAACTTCCCAGATGGTCTCCTGTAGAAGGTACAGATAATATCTGTAGCTGTTGTGAAACTGGTAGCTGCAGGAAAGGCCATCTTCCAAACACACTTACGAGAAGTCACTGGAAAAGGAATAAGTTGTATTGGAAAGGTAAGTCTCCTACCATACCCAAACATAGGAAAAAGCTCATAAGGCAAGATCATATTTCAACAAATATGAGGCTCCATGCTAAAAATATGGGCCCATAAGGCACTTACAGACTGATTACCTCAGCTAAAAAATATTTAAAAGAACTTCTAGCTAGGTTTCACTGGAAACTCTCCCTCCCACCCTCCACCCCCTTTTCCCCATCCAACCCTTTACAGATGATCCTAGAACAGAAAATGAGGCTCATGTGGTAGTTGGACCTCTGGTCATTTCTGATGTGGCAATACATCCCAACAGCATTGATAGCCAGGACAAAAGAGCTAGAACCATCTCCCAAGGTATGGATTACTTACCTTCCATCTATTTGACCTAAATGGTAAATGATTCTGAGTCTTGTGTCTAACACATCATTCCTTCTCAGGTCTGAAGAAAGCACCTAAAGCAATGCTATTGGCAGCTGGATCTGTAGTATTTTTCTATCTCTCACACTACTCATGTGGGGAGATATGAATTCTTCTTTGGAAAAATTAACTGTTGTTAAAATAAAGGATACCTTAAGACCTATTCAATGTGT
Source organism: Phalanger gymnotis (assembly GCA_028646595.1). NCBI lineage: Eukaryota > Metazoa > Chordata > Mammalia > Diprotodontia > Phalangeridae > Phalanger > Phalanger gymnotis. The sequence goes on from JAQQSZ010019244.1 coordinate 2,200, forward strand.
TGTCTTCTTTTAATGATAATAGCTAGTTAAGATTTGCAAAGTGCTTTGCATATATTATCTCATTTGACCTTCACAAAACCCCTGGGAGGTAGGTGCTTTCTTACCATTCCCATTTTACAAATGAGAAAATTAAGGCTGAAAGCTCTAACAGTCAACCAAACCAAAAAGTTCCTGAGGAAAGACTAGAAATCAAGTCTTCCTGCCTTCATGTTCAGTACTGTATCCCCTCTGCCACCATAATTCTCCCTTTAATATGTACCCAATCCTTTTTCTAAGGAAAATGATTAACTTAGATCCTTGGGGGATATGCCTGAGCAACATAAAATATTCTACCTAAAGTGCCTAAAGCATGTAGATGCTTGGAATCATATAGCATCTTCTTGATGTACTTGTCTAGGGTATGGCCTGTCCACAAACATTCTCAGAGCAAATGCATGTACAAAATAATATCATCTTATCATTGTTCTAGTCACCCCTGGCCTTAACTAGCATCTAACCTCTGGGCAATCTCAAATTTCTTTGGTCTTTATGTGGCTCTCTCCTTCCTTTATAGATGGACACCCAAGCTTTAGATTTAGCTTGAAGTATTATTCAATCTGTAATCACTTGCTCAGCTTTCATAAATTCTCATGTAACTACTAAAGTAATTTGCTGGTACCATGAAATTTTTTTTGGGGGGGGAGATCTAGTCATAATATTAGCTCCCATTGCAGGGAGGGAAGACCAGTTCAATACTCTTTAGCTAGAAAAGAAAGCAGCTAGAAACCAAGGGAAAAATTCTTTGAGTTATGGGTTATAGCTACTATTATATCCCATATTATTTAGTTGACCAACTTTGGTATTTTTTCCAACAACTTTAACACTCTTTTTTTTCACTTGATGAAAGCTAAAATTTCAATGGCAATTCAGGGTGGAACAACATTTATTTATAAAATAGGTTTTGTAATTATTGACTGAGGCAATGGCTTAGTCTTTGGATCTATGTGAATGGTAGAACGTGGGGAAAACAAGAGAAGGAAGGATAAAGAATGACATTCTAATAAGAAACTGGAATATGAACCTATTAAAGAAGGAATTAGAAAATGGTCTATTTAAATATATGGCTTGATACCTGTAGACAGGAAGACCTAGTTTCACATTCTGTCTCAAACTAGTGTCTAAATCTTGAGAGAATCACATAACTTCTTGGACCTTCAGTTTTCTTACCTGTAAAAGAGGGAACATAGCACCCATCTCTCAGCTTATGTGAGACTTAAAAAAGAGAAGGCATATATGAAGTTATTGGATGTTATAGAAGACATATATAGAAGTGCTATGGCAATTACCATAATATTATGACAATATTTCCCAGTACAATAGAGAGCAGCTGAGTCGCAGAGCCACGTATATAAACCTTTAAGCACTAGTTAAATGGGAATTATTCTTTTTGGTCAAGCCCAAGACTAATATTCCTATTGAGAAACACTATGTAATATATTCTATGACAAGGTGATTTACATTCTCATTGCTAATCTTGTAGGAATTACTATGACGGAACTCTTTCCCTTTACCTCCTTCCTTGCCATTTCACATTCAGCTTAGGAAGAGAATTTGACCCTTAGGCATTTACCTCTATTTTGGGGAAATGAGTGTGTATGATAAAATGAGGAACTACCTTATGTTGCTTCAAATGAAATAATTTCATGGGATTAGTGTCTGAATCTAAAATGATGCATATGTTGCTCAATTTGAATGCCAACTTAAAATTCTCTCTCTCAAATTTTATCACAACTTCTGGTTTTATTCACAAATTCTTGCAGATTGTGGTGCCTATGGTAGTACTTCTGGCTGTTCTTTCTGCAACAAATCCTTCTCTTCCCTCCTCCCCTCCCTCTGTGAATACATGAATAGTTAGGAAAAACACTTATTAGGCATTACTTTGTATCAAGCCCTATGCTATGAGGATAGAAATACAAAACACAAAGCCAGTTCCTGTTGGCTCCCAAAGAGCTAATATTTTAATAGGGATGGACAACATGCACAGGAGGGGTGACCAGGGAGAAACACTTTGGTCTGGCTACTTAGAGGTAAGGTGAGTGGAGCCGTGGGTAGTAAATTGACACCCCATCTTGGATTTGATCATGGTTCTAAAACTGGAGGGGTGGGGATGTTGTGATCCGTGGCTGGGGTGGGATATGAAAGGAAATGAAGCATAGCTATGCCTGAAACAGTGGGACAGATGAGGCAGTTGCCACTCAGGACAGCAGCCCCAGGGTGAAAGTTCTGGAGATTAAAGGTCTTAATTTCCAGGTTATAGTCTGTAGAATGAATGTTTCTTTGCCTCCTTACAACCTTTATTTCTTCTCTCCTACCTGTTATCCAACAGCCTCTGATTCATTTTCCACTTAATGGTCTCTTCCCTACTTGAGGCAAAATTTTTAGTTTCAGTACATATGACAGTCACCAATGCAGATTTGTGAAATAGTCAGGATATGTTCTCCCATTTTCTAGAAAGATGGTTAGGTAATGACTAATTCTTTTTCTTAGCTCTCCTATGTCCTAGTCATTTATCTGCACATAGACCGAGCCATGCCTTGTAGCTCTCTGAATGCTATGATACTAAAATTGTTATTATCATCAAGTTCATCAAGAGTGAGAACTCATCAGAGCTATGCATTAGAAAGATTAGCAGTAATAAAAAGCATTGGAATAGGGCAAAAATTGTTAAGGAGATAGACTGAGAGACTATTGAAATAGTTCAGGTAAAGAAAATAAAGGCCTGATGCAAAGTGAAGTACATTGAACTCGAAATCAAAAGACTTGAATTTGCCATAGTTACACTACTCCCTAGCTAGATGGCATTGAGCAGGACATTTGATCTTTCCAGGCCTCAGATTCCTTTTCTGTAAAATGAGTTGTTTTGACATTATGTTGAATGTAATGTCTAGTTCCAATAATCTGAGTCTGTGGGTAAAAGCAGTGGGAACTGAAAGGAAAGGAAGGTTGTTGATTTAGCATTTGAAGCCCTCCCTAACCTGGTTCTAAACTTGAGCTGCCCTTCTCTCCTCCTGCATACGTTAACCTTCACCCAAATAAGGCTACTCATGATCCCTTGGTGCATTGCCATAATTGGCAAATGTGAGTTTGCTGAAATTGAAATGACAGCACTTGGTCATTTATTGGAGAAGGTGTGAGCAAGAGGGAGGAGTGAAAGATAATTCTGAGATGATAATGAGTGACCAGGGGATGGATGGGAGGGTCATTGACAGAAACAAGGCAGTCACTGCCAAGTAAGCTGGCTGGTTGCTCTCTTTTTCTGGATGCATTTTGGAGCTCAGCCCTTTTACCCACTGGATCGCAAGCCATGCTTATTGAACAGAAGCAGATAGAATTCATACCCACAGAGAGCTGAGGGAGCCGACTGTGGCTTTTCCTAAGTGTTAATTAGTTTCACCTGCCTCAGCCTTTAGCAATCACCTAATTGATTTTTTTTAAAAAAAATCACCGAGTGCTATGGCAATTACCATAATATTATGACAATATTTCCCAGTACAATAGAGAGCAGCTGAGTTGCAGAGCCACCAGGAGGACTCAAGATGTCCTGAGCAAAGATTTCTGAGGCAGCTTTTACTGAGTGTAGGTCAGGGCCCTCTTCTTTCTTCCACTTGACTCAACTGGGAGGTAGGGAAGAAGACAGTAAATTTGACAGGCATTCTTCTGAGAGGTGGCAAGGGGAGCATGGATCTTAATCTTGGTACTGTTTCTGTGCCAGTAAGATGTTTCTGCTCACCCAATCAGTTGCTGGTTCTCATTTCTCTCTTTCACATAGTCAATCTGAACAACAGATTGGTATTTTAAAATTGGCATCTTAAATGACTGGAGATAGTATGTGAAGTTAGCTGTGGGTTATGTATTTGTACTTGGCAGGGGAGAGCCATTCCCCAGGGCAAGGCTGATCTTATGGCAGCCCAGACAGGTAAGCAGATGTGCTTATGTGGAGTGAGTCTAGACAGGTTCCCTACCTCTGGAGGAACCATGAGGCCTTATCTACTCAAAAATACTCCTCCTCCTAACAGCCTGACATAGAAATTGAAGTACCTACAATTAGTAAAAAAGTCATGACAAAAAAAATGTGTGCCATACATGGCAAGGCTAATAGCTTCTTCTACCTACCCTGGTGCCTTGTTGTGCCATGGAAGTGATCTGTGCTCTGCAAAACTGTAAACAGGTCATGAGATGGTGAGACCTTATCAAGCTGGAGAGGCTTTGAATGTAGGTACAACAATGCTCTATCACCTAATATCCTGTGTAGCTAACTTCAGGAGGTGCACCAATAGATTTGCTTTAGTCAAGAAATCCATCACCTATTGGCTGATAGTCTAACATCAAACTCTCACTAGCTCTGTCACGCACACACACACACATACATATGTATATATGCATATGTATGTATATGCATATATATGTGTATATATATATGTATGTGTGTGTAAATATATGTGTGTGTGTGTGTGTGTATACACATACATATATGGGTAACCAAGACGTCTGGGATGGAGAGGAAAGGCATTGAAGATCTTATAACTTTTTGGTTTCATGCCAGCATTTGAATATTGCCAAGCGTATATTTGTAAGGTCCCTGGCACATGTAGACACTTAGAAAATGCTTTTTCTCTCCTCACTTCCAGCGATGGCCTTTTCTCCATTTCCTGCCATGGTTTCTGCTCACTGCATTCTGTGTATCTTTTTGATCCGTGTATCTTAGAGAAGCCTGGATTCAAATGGGCCTAGAGGCAATGAAGCTGGTTCTAAAATTTGAGGAGATACCAGTAGAGTCAGTTAATTTATCTCAACTCCATGTCAACTAGTTTGTAGCTGCTATATGCCTGCTAGTGTTTATGAGTGGTCTGCTCTCTGTGCTAGGGCCATTCTTCTTACGTGAATTATTTCCTTTCCTTAGGATTAGAGCTAAAGTCTGGTCCTTACAACTCTTGTCATTACTATTTAGGACAATGGCTCAGTGAAATGGCTCATAGTGTTGTGGGCATGGGCAGGCAGGTTTTCTTCCAGAGCTTTCAGAATAGCACTGTCACAACTCTAACTTGGCTACTAGAATAGTCTTGCTACTTGGTCAAGGCAGTGTTAATGACTGCAGTGTTAATGAGTGCATTGTCATCAGCAAAGAAACAGGACAATGATATTGCTATTCCAATATCAACCTACCCCAAAATATACTGTTATAGTCTGAATTAAGTGAGATGTATGTATATGTATGTGTGTGTGTGTGTGTGTGTGTGTATGTATGTATGTATGTATATACTCAGTGCTAGGCCACTTTTTGCCACATTGTCAAGAATTATATTTAAAAAAGATAGTAATAGCTAGGAGAGAACATGATTGTGGAAAGAGATTAGATTTGGACTCCAGACAACTGCTTTCAGATCCCAGCTCAGTTGCTTATAAACCTGTGTGACTATAGGAAAGTCACTGTATCTGAAGAATCTCAGTGATATCAGTAGAGCACTAAGCCTGAGGTAAAATCTAGACTCAGAAATTTACTAGCTGTGAGACTATGGACAAGTCATTTTGCCTCTCTGGGCCTCAGTTGCCTCATTTGTAAAACAATGGGTAGGGGTTCATTTTATCTCTAAGTCTATTAACCTATGGGCCTGTGAATTCTTTGTGTCTTGTTTTATTTATCTGTAAATTGAAGGGTTGCACTAAATGGTCTTTAAGGTCCCTCGTGTAAATGTTTGAACCTATGATTACGTGGCTATGATAACAGGCATTCACATAGTTTTCTTATTGTCTTGGCCTTTTCCTCATGCCTTTGCACCATCCTGAGTGGATTGACAAGAAGGAGAAAATGAGGACAATCCCCAAACACACACATGAAGGAAGAAACAAAAGATTGTAGAGTTAGAAGGGATTTTAGATAGGATCTAGTTCAATTCTGTCCTAAATTCATAGCTGGAAAGAAAAAAGAAATCTTAGAAGGCAGACCAGCACTTAGCACAATGGCTAGCCCATAGTAAGCACTTCATATGCCTGTACTGAGTGATTCTTAGTGCTAATAATAAAACGGAGAGGACAGATTGGTTAGTCTTATCTTTAAATCTAGTTCACGCCCATTATTTTTACAGATGAGGTAACCGAGTCTCAGAAAAGGTAAGGTTGTCTGATTCCAAGTTCCTTGCTCTTCTATGCCAGTGTAATAATAACCAGAATGATGACAAGAGCTATAACTACAACATTTATATAGTGCTTTAATGATTGAGAGTTGTTCCCCAGGCACTTTTACCGTATGCTCATTTTTCAGAATTGGTTGCTCAGGTAACATGCTTGTCTGCACATAATATAAATGATCATTAATGTTAATATTATCCAGCACTAACCCCAGTGTTGGGCATATAGTAAGCACTTAATAGATGACTGCTGATTATTATTGCTATTAATAATGAAAAAGACAAGAAATGTCTATTTTGAGATATTTTTAAGATATTAAGATATATGAAAATATTCAATATTTTAATTGAAGAAAGTAAGGGGGGTGATTATTTAATGTGTATGTTTTCTCTCCCTTCAGATTCTGGCTCCTCATAACAGAGGAACACTTTTACTCAGGTAAGCTATCTCCTCCTGTGATTCTTTTTTTTTTTAACATGTTTTTCTTTTTTTTTCTTTTTCGTGGTCTGCTTTTTGTTTTTTTTTTAATATATTTAGTTTTCAGCATTCATTTTCACAAGAGTTTGGATTACAAATTTTCTTCCCGTTTCTACCCTCCCCCCCCACTCCAAAATGGCATAAATTATGCATGCCCTGTTCCCCAGTCAGCCCTCCCTTCTGTCACCTCACTCCCCTCCCATCCCCTTTTCCCTTCCTTTCTTGTAGGGCAAGAAAAATTTCTATGCCACATTGCCTATGTATCTTATTTTCTAGTTGCATGCAAAAACTTTTTTTTGTTTTTGAATATCTGTTTTTCAAACTTTGAGTCCCAAATTTTCTCCCCTCTTCCCTTCCCACCCACCCTAAGAAATCAAGCAATTCAACATGGGCCACATGCGTATCATTGTGTATAACCCTTCCACAATACTCAGGTTGTGAAAGACTAACTATATTTTGCTCCTTCCTAATCTATCAACCTTTATTGAATTTTCTCCCTTGACCCTGTCCCTTTTCAAAAGTGTTTCTTTTTGATTACCTCCACCCCCATCAGCCACCCCTTCTATCATCTCCCCTGTTTAATCTTCTTCCTCCTTTTTTCCTGTGGGGTAAGATACCCAATTGAATATGTATGGTAATCCCTCCTCAGGTCAAATCTAATGAGAGCAAGATTCACTTATTCCCCCTTACCTGCCTTCTCTGCTTTTCCTATAGAACTGCTTTTTCTTGCCACTTTTATGTGAGATAATTTACCCCATTCTATCTCTTCCTGTCTCCCTCTCTCAATATATTCCTCTCTCATCCTTTAATTTGTTTTTATTTCTTTTAGATATCTTCCCTTCATCTTTAAGTCACCCTGTGCCCGCTCTCTCTCTCTCTCTCTCTCTCTCTCTCTCTCTCTCTCTCTCTCTCTCTATATATATATATATACACACATATACACACATACATATATACATACATACACACATACACATATATATACATAAACATATATGTATATATATAGTGTATGTATATATATGTGTATGTATATATATGTGTATGTATATATATGTATATATATATATACATATATATGTATATATATATATATATACATATATATGTATATATATATATATACATATATGTATATATATATATATATATATATACATACTCCCTTCAGCTACCCAAATATTGAAGTCTCATGAATCATACACATCATCTTTCCATGTAGGAATGTAAACAAAACAGTTCAACTTCAGTAAGTCCCTTGTGATTTCTTTTTCTTGTTCTTTTTCTTGATTACCTTTTCGTGGTTCTCTTGATTCTTGTGTTTGAAAGTCAAATTTTCTATTTAGCTCTGGTCTTCTTACTGAGAAAGATTGAAAGTCCTCTATTTTATTGAAAATCCATATTTTGCCTTGGAGCATGATACTCAGTTTTTCTGGGTAGGTGATTCTTGGTTTTAATCCTAGCTCCATTGACCTCTGGAATATCGTATTCCAAGCTCTTCGATCTCTTAATGTGGAAGCTGCTAGATCTTGGGTTATTCTGAATGTGTTTCCACAACACTCAAATT
>JAQQSZ010019245.1:0-10408 GCA_028646595.1 Phalanger gymnotis
TCTTCTCCTACTCAACCATCAGATCTCCTTACACTGTCTGTAAGATGAAAGTCTAAGGCTGAGGGTGCCTCTCAACCCAGCTGCCTCCAGGGCTCGTTGTTAATTCTGCAGTCAGCCTGGAGGTTTTTGCACTTCATTCCAGCCAAGCATCCACCTGTGAAGGTCAGGCCTTTCCTAGAGTTTTCTCAAACTGTTTTAGGAGGACAACTGCTTTACCTCAACTTCAGTTTATTTCTGCTCCTCTATATTCCCTCTAAGGTTATGTTCTGTTTTTTTGTGGAGGAAATTTGGAGAGCCAAAAGTTTTCTGACCTAGTCCTCATTTTCCCAGAATCCTCTCATACAAATAAATTTTAACAACTATTCTATCTCAATGTGATCACTAACTAGCAATCAGTATATGGTGATTAATCAGTATACTATTGATACACCAGACATAGATTTTTAGAACATAGAACATGAGAGCTGAAATATAGCATGTATGCCATACTCTTCTTATTGTTATTCAGTCAATTCAATCATATCCAACTCTCCACGAACCCATTTGGAGTTTCCTTGACAGAAAAGCTTGGAGCAGTTTGCTATTTTTTTCCAGCTCATTTTCCAGATGAGGAAACTGAGGTAAACAGGATTAAATGACTTACTCAGGATCACAAAGCTAGTAAATATCTGAGGCCAGATTTGAACTCTGAAAATTGAGTATTCATGACTTCATGCCCAGCACTCCATCCACTGTGCCACGTAGCTGCCTTTTTTTGCCATACTACTGAGCCTCATATAATACATGTGATAAAGTTTCCATTCATTAAGTTATAGTCACATTATTCAATACTGTATCAGAAGAGACATATCTCTTTAAATTGAGTCCAACACGCACAATTTCATGTTGGTGGTAAAAAGGGAAGCTGAATAATAATTACATGATACCCAATCACATGGTCATTTTCATTGGAGGATTGAGATACCCTCATATGCATTTAGTGAGAACTGAATTATTTTAACATGCTTTGGTGACAAAAGATGATTAATGCTTTCTCCTCACGTTAAAAAAATCTTTCTCAGTATTTAATGGAATGAGGAGTGCATTCTATCATGAAAAGAGAAACTGACAGAGAGATGGAGATATAGAGACAGAGAGATAGAGAGAGAGGGACAGAAACAGAGACAGAGAGGAACAGAAACACAGAGACAGAGAGAAACAGAGAGAGCATCAAAATTGATACAAAACAGCATACATTATACTCTATGAGACAGAACCTTTAAAATCCTGAATTTATCAAATGACAACATTCATTTTGTACCATGGAGAAGACAACAAGAAAGTCAGCAACTTGGTGTGCTGACATTGCAGTTAAACATGATTTTAATTAGCTCACACAGAGGACACATTGAGGAAAAAGTGACATTTCGTTGAGGAATATACTATTAAATGCAACCCTCCTTGACCTGCCATTTATCAGGGTGCAAACCTAAATCCACATGACTGGCAGAGACTCTTTCACTGTCCTCTGACCCAGAGATCTATGACTCATTTGCAGAAATGTTTATTTAAGGACACTCCCAGCTTCCTGACATCTTCTCACCTTGGGTTGCAGAGCAGAAAGCAAAAGTTTATCAAAAGCCTTTGCTTAAAACAAACAGAACACTCACTACCTCTGTATTGATTCTAGTTTGCCAAGAGGCATTTTGGGTGGTGATAGGGAGAGTTTAAGGAGGTTGAGGAATGTAAGGAATATATTTTAATGACATATATATGTATATATATATATGTACATATATATATACATATATATGTCTATTAAGGTGTTAGTTATTATTATGGAGCGCTGGATTTGGAATCAAGAGAATTACACATATAAAACAACAAAAAGTAAGAGTCTTGTCAGACGCCCCATTCTCACAGATTCCCAAGTATTCTGGGCCTCTTACCCCTAGACTTCCTTGCTTCCACAATCATAGTCAGAGATTCATACAAACACAAGTTACTATACAGTGACAGATACAAACTCAAATGTTCCTACATAGATAAAAACACAAGATTGTGTAGAGGCACATGATTACATGTGTCTTGAATACTTGAAAAATATACAATTTTTATTTCAGGTTAAAGTTTTCATTCTACATCCTAAAATTTTTTGTGGCCTGCTACATGATGTTGAGAGTTTCTATGGTTGAAAAAAAATGTTTTTGATACCAATTGGGAGAAAAGAATCTCTCAACTTAGCTTAAATTGATTTGCAGTAAAGAGACCAAGGAGGTTTCCTTTGGGCTGGTACTGAAAGTTTTTCTTCAGAACATGTGCTCTACTTATACAGGTTTTGAAAGCCCAGAGTCATGTTCACACTGTTATAAGGGATCAAAGCAGGACTTTAAAGGAGGAAAATGTATACATTATATAAATATCTCAGTATAAAAGAAAGGTATTCATAATATATATACACATATATACATATATACACATACACATACATACGGCTATAGATATCAATATATAGAGAGGAAGTTAGATTAGAGATAGATGTAGGAATGAGAGAATCTGAAAAGAGACTGTATTGGCAATTAAGTTGGGACTTTTTTATTACTTTTTTATTTTTTTAGAATGCTAAATGAATTGTCTTTGATTGAGCCTTACTAGGTGCAAAGACCCAGGCCCAAACCCCTAACTACTAGGTGCTGAGCCAATGTGGGAATGAAGTCCTCAGAGTCCTAAGGGGAGTTGCTAAGACCAGAGCCAATAGTAGGAGCCTGAGTTCTGGTCACTCAGATGATGTTTAAGACTGTATAAAAAGAGAGAAGAGATTTATTTGCTTGGGGCTCTCACTCTTGGAGGAGTGTTGATGTGGAGACTCTGTGCAGCTGCAGTTAAGAGCCCTCCAGCTTGTGAATCCAGATGTTGATGCCTTCTTGGTAAATATGAATTGTATTTGTTCTGTTTGTAATGTATCTTTGTAATTTGTTTGTGTTTGCTCTGAAGTTCAGGGTGCTGGCTTTTTCACCTGAACTAAGTGAATGATATTTGTATGTTGGATTGAAATAAGATTGTTAATCCCTTAATGCCACTTTCCTTAGTAAAGCAGATCAAAAGATCCTACACTGGCAGCATTTTTGTTGTTGGGCTTGTGTTGGTCTTTCATCCCCACAGCAGCTGGTAGCCGAATTGTTGAAACAGAGACAAAGGTAGATACAGAGGGGGGAGAAGGAGGGAGGGATGGAGAGAGGGAGAGAGAATGAGAGAGACAGACAGAGAGAGACAGACAGAGACAGAGAGAGACAGAGACAGAGTGAAGTAAATTGAGGCAATATAGTATAGGGGAAAGAGCACTGTCTCTGAGAAGACCTGGATTCAAATTTGGCCTCAGACTCTTATTACCTGTAACCTTGGGCAAGACATCTAATCTCCCTGGGCCTTAGCTCTTTCTCTGTAAAGTGAGGGGGTTGGAGCAGTTAGGAAAGAAACAAACATTTATTAAATGTCTGCTGTGATATTGTGATAGAAGCTTTGAGAGGTAGGTGCTGTTATACCCATTTTACTATTGAGACAACATCCCATAATCACACCTGGTAAGTATCTGAGACAGAATTTAAATATGAGTGTCCTTGACCCCAGACCTAACACTCTCTCCACTGTGGTTCCTATTTGCTTCAAGTAGATGGTCCCTTAGATCCACATCATCTGTACAGCCATAGTCCATTATAAACCCTCTTAGATGATTTCTTATACGTATGTATATGCAGACATATGCTGACACCTCTAGTCACATGTTTATAGACACTTGTATACGATAACGCACTCAGGGTCCATAAAATTATAAATATGTTAGGTCATTAAAATCACAAATATTTTAATTATTTCATTTAAAACTTTTTTTTTTACCATCAATCCTATATTCCCATACAAGCTAAATTAAGAGACAGAAAAATAGAAAAAGTTCTGCCACTTTAAATGATGAGAAGTTACATTTTTCCTCTGATGTTCAGTTTCCTTCTCTCCAACCTTCCTTAAAGGGTTGTGGTGAAGAAAACACTTTGAATACTGTAAAGTACAGAGTAGACGTATAATAATAATAATAATGAGAATTCATATAGTAACTGCTATGTAGCAGGCATTAAGCTCAGCACTTTAAAAATAGCACTTCATATTTCATCTTCACAACAACCCTGTGAGATAGGTGCTACTATCATCTCCATTTTATAGTTAAGGAGAATAATGAAAACAGAGATTAAGTGACTTACCTCAAGTCACACAGCTATTAAGTGGTCTGAGTTAGGATTTGAAATGAGGTGTTTCTGATTCCAGATTCACTGCCCTATGAATAATACCACTTAGCTACCCTTTAATCCATTATTCATTGTTTTATTATCATTATTATATAAACTAAAGAATTACATAACAGGGTGGGGAAAGTTAATCAAATGTATTTTCCTTAGACATCTCCATCCAATTCTGGGGTAGGGAGAATATCTGATTTCTATTCTAGTCCTTTTCACCATTTGCCAAAAAAAACCCTCTGTATTTTAACATGCTAAGAGATGCCATTTGCTGCACGTTTCAGTATGCATTAGTATTGACTTGAAAAAGATTCAAATAGCTATTTGTCAGGCAAAAGAAGAAATCAAAATCTTGTGATGTCTATTTGCAAAAGGAGGTGTTATTGATATTTTTATGGCCTTGCTGTGATACATGGGGGATGAAGTGTGAACATACCACAGAGGGTTTCTCCTGGCTTCAGCGGCAGTGTTCTGAGATAATGGTGGTGATAGCTGCATGCATGACTGGCTAACTAACCTAAAGATCGCCATTAGTAAGCTGTAGAGCAGCAGAGGCTCCAAACACTCTCATAACCCCAATACTATCTGAGAGTCTAATGTTTTAATAACTGGAGTGGGAGAAAGATTATGCTGAAGAGCAGCTTCTCCAAGATTGTTAGAAATTAATTCATAGGGAGAAGAATTGGACAATTCCTAAGGATTTTATCTTCTTATTACTATGGAATGTACTACGATGAGATTTCAATGTGTACAGGGCTTCCTATGTTACTCTGCTGAGCTTTCTTCAGCTCAGACCCCTTTGAATTCAGGCTGTCATCACTTTATCGAGGCTGATTTGGCAGGGCCTGAAAAAAAAAAAGAGAGAGAGAGAGAGAGAGAGAGAGAGAACTAGTACCTGCAGCAATACCAACCGGCATTAATTAGACAGTGTTGATATTGGCAGTGTTATCCAAGCCATTAATGAAAGCAATCTTGAAATAAACTCTAGCATGCACCTTACATCTTAGTGAACTAAATGATTCTTTATGAGAACTAGTAAACAAAGTCAAATATTCTAAATCTAGAAGCTGTGAACTTATTTAAAATATTTTGATAAATTCATTTCCATATAATTAGCTACCTTTATAATCTCCCATATTAAATTTCATGCATTTAGAGACATTATTTAAAAAAGGTGGGGGGGGGTAGGTCTTCACTAGGACAAACAAAATCCACTGATCTAAAAGGACACTACTTCTAATTGCCTTTTTTTTTTAATCTAGTGTCGCTGGGTGTGTTTGTGAGTGAGTGAGTGAATGTGTATGTGTGTGTGTGTGTGTGTGTGTGTGTGTGTGAGAGAGAGAGAGAGAGAGAGAGAGAGAGAGAGAGAGAGAGAGAGAGAGAGAGAGAGAATAGATGAATTGAGAGTAGGAGAGAAATTGGAGTGGTTTCTACACATCATGTGTTCTCTTGCCCAAAATAAAGATGAGAAAAGGTATTAAGGATGACTATGGGTGTGTGTGTGTGTATTCTGAGGGAGAGGAGAAAATTGGGATTTGAAAATACAGACAGGCTTAATTCAAACTGTTGTGCCAGAGAATTTCTCTGGACCTAATGCTTTTTGCAAATGATTTGTTAAGCTGATCTAAATTGTCACTCCCTAGTTGCTCTGTGCCTCAGTGAATCAGTCTGACTAATTGATGAATAGGCATTATTCCACCCATAATAGAGGCAGCCAAGAGACAATGTATATGTGTGAAGTCTCATTTTATCAATGGCAGGCTTCCCAGTTGAGTAAGTCCAAATCATACTGAATTCAGACACCCGTTCTAAATTGGAAATGGCATTGTTAATGCACCTCAGGGATGTACTGAATTTAAAAAAAAATAATGCAGTTTTTGCAACTAGTTGTTGGCAAAGCTGAACCAAATAGAGTTTTGGTGTACTGAAATCATGGGTGGCAAGAGGAAAGTGGATCCAAACAATGGTGCCCATGCATTTCAATAGCATTTGTTCAGTAGATACAAAATAAACTGTACGTGGAAAGTCAGTTGATTTTTATAAATTACAGTGGCTTGGGATACATATATGTGCTCATGTTTTATAGAGATAGACGAAGACATGCAAGATTAAATCTAAGTCTAAAAGGAATTTTTAGTTCCTTTCTAAATGACAGGTAAACTGCCTGGCTCTCCCCTATGCATCGAAAAACAGATGTTCTCAGAATTTGAAGGAGAGAAGAGTCTCCTATCTTTCTCCTTCTAAGTATGGGGCAGAAGTGTAAGTAAGAGAGTTAAACTTACTTGTACAGTTTTCCTGAGACAACTTTCTGTAAATTTTCAATTTGTATACATGAAAATTGTGTAGCCAGAATCAGTCCTGGGGAGAAAACCTCCAAAAAGGTAAAAATTTGTATGGCCAATGGAAGATGGGAACATAATAAATATCTGGAGAAAGTTATTATTTTCCATAGGAGAGGACCATATTGAAAATACAAGGAAATACAAGGAAAGCCACGTTGAATCAAACAATGATTCAGGATCCTATCGTTATATTAACACCAACTGATAAAACTGGGATAGGTATTCATCTCTTCTATGATACAGACCCAAACAAATATTTCTTCTTAAAAAGCCTGTATCTAATTTTAAAATTGGTTTCAATTAATAAAAATTCAAATAAATGATTCTTTATAAAATAATAAATTCAAAATTATGAAAAATATCTTTAAACATGTTCATATAAAAAGATGTTCTGTTTTCTTCAGTATTCTTTTCCAATCAGTTTTTATTTTGTATATTTTGTTGCTGTGTGTGTTTTATGTTTAAAATATAATTATTGATAAACACAGAGTCAGAGGAGTCCATCTAGAGAAGTGTCAAGGTGGGAGTAACTATAAGAAGAGATAATAAGGAAAGGTGTAAAATGGCCTGTAATTGGATTCTTCCTTAAATCAGATAGCATGAGGAACCTTCTCTTTGATTTGGCTCTTGGTGAAAAAATGTGTTAATGGTCAGCCAAAGGTAGATCTGTAGCTCAGTGTCATATTGGAAGAAAAGCCAGGAATTCCCCTGAAGGGATTAATCTTTTACAAAAAGTGGGCACCATTGTTTGGATCTCTCTTCCTCTTGCCATCTACAGTTTCAGTACACAAAGCTTCTTTTTGGTTCAGCTTTCCCAAAAGCTAGTTGTGAAGACTGTGTCATTTAGTTTAAAAATCTAGTAGATCCCTGAGATGCATTAGCTTTGCCATTTCCACTTTAGAACAGGTGCATGAACTCAGCATGATTTATATGTATTCAAAAAGCCCAGTGGTTTTACTCTCAACTAGTTTATGGAGATGATCAGCCTTCAGTTTGGCACTAACTGCTTGGCTAAAAGGAGGTAATTAATATGGAGTTATCTAAAAATAGAATGGACTGCCTCAAAAGGAAGAGGAACCTTTCTCATTTAAGATCTTCAAATGAAAACTGACAAATCTCTTGGTGGGTATACTAAAGGTATATTGTAGGGCATGATAATAAAATTAACAATTTTTGTGCCATTGACACCTTTGGCAATATGGTGTAGTCTATGGACCGCTCTTTAGGACATTTTTAAATGTATAAAAAAATTGCAAAAGAAAGGCCTCTACCAAGCACCTTTTACAAAAGGCTTATAGTAATATGAGTTAATCCATTCAGGCCTATAGATATAATAAATTTGGGAAAGGATTCAGTTTGAGCTCACGTCATGCTCAACATCAGAAAATACATACTGGAGAGAATCTCTACAAATGTGATGACTATGAGAAAGGCTTCAGTTAGAACTTACAACTTAACCCATCATTATAAAATTCATAATAAAGAGAAGCCTTGTGGATATGAGAGGATGAGAAAGGCTTCTTCGTTCAGAGCTTTGAGATTATTCAATATCAAAGAACTCACACTGTAAATAAGCCCTACAAATGTATTGAATGTGGGAAAGATTACAGTCATAGACCAAGCCTTATTCAACATCAGAGGAGTCATACTGGAGAGAGAACTTAGGAATGTATTGAATATGGAAAAAAATCCTTTTAGTCAGGGTTCCTAAATTACTAAACATCAGATAATTCACATGAGGTAAGCCTATGCCAATTTTTAAAAATTAATTGATACTCTGAATGTCAAAAAGTTTTCATTCAGATCTCACACATCTGTCAACATCAAAGAATTCATAACAGAAAAGACAAATCACATGAAATAATGAAAAAGTGAAATTGTAGCAATTAGCTAAACTTTACTGTCCATAAAAGACTTAACCAATGATTGTACTATGAAAAACACTTTTAAAGGCTTGGTAAATTTTCACTAGAGTAAAAGATTCCATAAAAACACTGCTTATGTCTTCTTAGAATGTGTTATTATAATATCATTAAAGAATTGTTAGACTCACACTGAAGATAACTTCTTTTATGAGACTTTTATTGTTTGTGAAGATTTTCTTAGTTCTTTCTAGAACTGTCACTTTAAAGAAAACCTCCCAGATAACCATGTCTTCCTTCCTTTCCAAGTTCCACTTCTGACTTTCTAGATTTTCTTTAAAACAGCCTATTTTTACCACATTTCCTTGATCCCTAATTTTAGCTTTCCTATATGTGTAAGTTCCAGGCAAGGAATATCTTTATTTCTGCTTGTATTTGTATTCTTTTTTCCCAGTGCCTAGCAAAGAGCAAACATTTAATAAATGTTCCCTGGCTTGATTTGTTAAGAAAAGAAGACCCAAGACCACTAATATTCATTCATGAATATTGATATAAAACTTTCAAGTAAAATCCTGGAAAAAGGACTAAAGGAATATGTAAACAAAAATCATTTGTGATGAACAAATTGGATTTTTGGCAGAGATTATATGATTGTACATTAGAAAAACATTGAAGTCTTTGGACTTCTTTGATTAAAGATGGCAGAGTAAGCAGTGAATGGCTGTCACTCTCCCATTATCACCTCAGAGAAACCATATAGCTCCCCAGAACAAATCTTGGAACAGAGGAGCCAGTGAAGAGATGGGGTGGAATAGTCTTTTACCCCAGGAAACTTGGAGGATTGGCAAGAAAGGTCCCTCTAACTCAGATAAAAGGGGAGTGCATTCCAGGACAGGACGTATACCAGCAAGGCCTATCTCAGCAAACTAGTGGGAGATCCTTAGCCCTAGTGTGATGAAGCAGGCAAACACCACCAGGACTCTCACATGCTTTAGCATAGATGGGGAAACCAGGAAACTCAAGCTTGCCAAACCACCATGTACTTTGGTGCAGCCCTGGGCAGGCAGGCCATACCTTCCCCGTGCTTCAGTGCAGCCATGAGCAGGCAGGTCTCCTTCTGTGGTCAAACATCTACATGCTTCAGTGTAGCCCCAGGGAAATGCAAATTAAAAAAAAGACAAAAAATTCTGGCTTTGGCACATACCAGAAACCACCAATAGGACCCTACTTCAGCACCAGGTAAGTTGCCAGACTGCTACAGCCTCCATCTGCCAGCATCTGAGGCCCCAGTACACAATGTAAGTGACTTGGCCCCTGGCCCCTAGCACACGAAGCTTGGGACAGGGCCCCCCTGTGCTCCAGCAAGAGAGCTCAACTTTAAAAGCCAGGAAGTAGGAAAGCAAGAGGAGCAAAAAGCAAAAATGAACATTGACCATACAGAGTTATTATAGTAACAGGGAAGATCAAAACACAAACTCAGAAAAAGGCAACTTTGTTAATATACCTACATTTGAAACCTCAAAGTGAAATATGAATTGGGACAAAAATTGACTGAAGAAAACAATTCTTTAAAAAATACAATTGGCTGAATAGGGGAAAAAAAAAAGAAAAAGAAACCAACTCCTTAAGAAATAGAATTGGCCAAATGAAAAAAGAGGTACAAAAATTCACTGAAGAGAAGAACTCCTTAAAAAGTCAAATTGGCCAAATGGAAAAGGAGGAACTAAAGATAAATGAAGAAAACAAGAACAGTGGTTTCTGCATTAGAGGATCAGAGGGCTTGGAATATGATATTCCAGAAGACAAAGGAGCAAGTATTACAAGAAAGGATCAACTACTTGTTGGTAAGGCAAAATGGACTCCTTAGCACTTCAGGAGTTTGGCTTTTGTTTACTTTGAGTGAAAGTACTTTCAGCTGTTAAGTGCTAAGCCCCAG
>JAQQSZ010019246.1:0-10407 GCA_028646595.1 Phalanger gymnotis
GAGGGCAGACTGGGGAACGGGGCAACCAGAGTGTACGCCAACTTGGAGTGGGGGGGTGGTGGAAATGGGGAGAAAAATCTGTAATTCAAACGCATGTGAAAATTAATGCTGAAAACTAAAGATGTTAATAAAAAAATAAATAAAAGAAAGAGTATGAAAATATATTAGAAAATATTGGCTCATATACATATGTTTTCATCTCTATAAAATATTTATGAGAATGGTCTACTTACGTAATAATTTGACTCAATTAAGTTAATTTGTAGAGAGTGTTGCAGATTTAAACGTTCTCCTGTGCCTTATTTAAGATCATACAAAAAGATTGATGCATAAATGGGAATGTTTGTTTATCAATATTAAGACATAAACAGAATGATAAAATTAAGCAAAATATTTTTGCCTCTGTCACAAAGAATTTTGTTCAAAGAATAGGCATTCTTTATGGACACTGAGATCCTCTATATATGCTTGTTTTTGAATGATTATTGTCACTGATTGACCCAGCTTCCAGAATGCTATATTACTTTTTTAATGGAATCCATTCACAAGAGTGGTACTTAATCCAAGAAGGAAAAAAAAATATTGGGTACATATTGGCCAGATTATAAAATGCTGTTGGAGGGGTACCTTATTGAGTTCTTTTATCAGTAACACATATCTTAGAAAGGCACTGCAGAAAAATGAGCTATGCCCAAATTCAAATAAAAGAATGGTGTGAGGTGGTAGCAGGATCAAGGGTCTGACGATGGTTTATGAAGTATCTTTTGTGATCTCAGCTGGCTTCCTTATACAAAAACCAGTATTGTTCACATCTGTATTCTCCAACTGATATCACATAGCTACAAATCGTGGAATGATCACAATCTCAGAAAAATCTAAATTATTGGTAATCCAATGTGTAATGGAAAAGATTCAGAGTGACTATATACTTGCAACATATAATCAATAATTATTTGCATAAAAGAAACATTAAAAAGGATGTTGTCAAGGAAATGTGAGACTGCAAAAAGGAGTTTGCTCGGTCTTGTAGAAAGATTGAAAGATAAACTATGGAAAGCTGAATGTTTTGGTGTATTTGTAAAACATGAAAAGAAAACCTCTGTAGGAGTTATGAGGTGGACAACAATCCCACAGTGTGAGAAGGCTTTTATAGATTGTGATATGCCCTCATGTAGTGGGATCACAAATGATATCATGAATCTCATCAAGCTCAAGAATATTTCAGAATAATCCAACCTACCATGGGTACGGTACCAAAAAAAGAATTATTAAAAGTAGCAGGAGTAAAGTAGAAAAAAAAAATAACACTTTGTCACCTTACTCAGAAAAAAAAATGCTTTCTCTCCTTATTACTGTGTAAATTTGAGTTCAATAAATTTTATTGCTTAAAAAAATTGTACAATACATATATTTTGTTCTTTCAAGTTGGTTTCCCCCAATTAACACAGAGTTGAGAATTTAGTCAACTGTTTAGATTTTACCTAGTCTGTACATTATTCTGCTTAGCCTTATGTGTATGCTCTATGAGTACTTAATACTGATAAGGGCATTAGTTCAGAGAATGTAATATATAAGTAATGTGTTTTAAACATGAAAGAGTTTAAAAGGCAATTACAGACTTATTGAACCATGAAACCAAGCAAAATTGGAAAAAGGACGATGAGGTTTGTTAAAAGGACAAAATGTTTGAAGGTTTACTTGTTTCTTTTTTAATATTTTTATAATGGCCTTTGAGAGCTTCACGGTAGAAGAAAGAATGAAAAAGAACTCATAAAAGTTATACTTGGCTAAAGTGAAGGAAGATCACTTGGCTGCTGCTTTCCTAACTACATTATTGTACTATTGGCTTCAGAATAATGTAAATTGCAGAAATTTTCTTTGATTAAATAATGGATGGAACTGAAATTTTTAAATTGGGCTAAACATTCAAGAACCAGGGGTCATTGGAATGGCAAAATGAGAAACCAAAAGGACATTGGTGGGAGATGGTACATATTTCACTGTATTTGATTTTATTATCTTATTGAAAATGGAATGGTATTTTTTTATTTTTCCATTAATAGTACTTTATTTTTTCCAGCTGCACATGAAGATAATTTTCAACATTCATTTTTGTAAAATTTTGACTTCCCAATTTTTCTCAAGCCCACCATTCCTTCCCTCCTCCCCAAGATGGCAAGAAATCTCATATATTATATACATGTACAATCATGTTAAGGATAATTTCACATTAATCATGTTCTGAAAGAAGAATCAGAACAAAGGGAGAAAGCCATGAGAAATAAAAGCACAAAAAAACCCTGAAAATAATATGCTTCAATCTGTATTTACACTCAATAGTTTTTTCTCTGTATGTGAATAATATTTTCCATAACAAGTCTTTTGGAATTTTCTTTTTTTTTGGTTATTCTTTTTTCTTTCAGTTTTTTAATCATTTTTATTTAATATTTTAGTTTTCAACATTGATTTCCACAAGATTTCGAGTTACAAATTTTCTCCCCATTTCTACCCTCCTCCCCATTCCAAGATGGCATATATTCTCATTGCCTCATTCCGCAGTCAGCTCTCCCTTGTCACCCCCCCCCCATCACCTTTCCCCTTACTGTCTTGTGGGGTATGATAGATTTCTATGCCCTGTTCCCTATATATCTTGTTTCCTACCTGCATGCAAAAAACAACCTTTTTTTGAGCATCTGCTTTTAAAACTTCGAGTTTCAAATTCTCTCCCCTCTTCCCTTCCCACCCGCTCACCCTCCCTATGAAGGCAAGCAATTCAACATAGATCACACATACCATTATGTAAAACACTTCCACAATGCAAATTTTGTTAAAGTCTAACTATATTTCCTTCCATCCCATCTGATCCCCCTTTATTCAATTTTTTCCTTTGACCCCGTCCCTTTTCAAAAGTGCGTGCTTTTGATTAGCTCTGCCCTATCTGCCCTCCCTTCTATCATCCCCCCTTTTTATCCCCTTCCCCTTACTTTCCTGCACAGTAAGATACCCAAATGAGTGTGTATGTTATTCCCTCCTCAAGTAAAATCCGCTGCCACCAAGATTCACTCATTCCCCCTTACCTGGCCCCTCTTCCCTTCCAACAGAACTGCTTTTTCTTGCCACTTCTTCATGAGATAATTTACCCCATTCTATCTCCCTCTTTCTCCCTCTCTCAATATATTCCTCTCTCACCCCTTAAATTTAATTCATATTCCCTTCAACTACCCTAATACTGAGAAAGGTCTCGTGAAATACACACATCATCTTTCCATGTAGTAATGTAAATGAAATAGTTCAACTCTAGTAAGTCCCTTATGAATTCTCTTTCTTGCTTATGTTTTCATCCTTCTCTTGATTCTTGTGTTTGAAAGTCAGAGCTTTAGGGTCCAAGCACTGCTGTTTTCAGAGCTACTTCTGCTCCACCATCACCCAAGGCTCTGTCACAGCAGCACTCCTCCTCCTCCAAGAACCTCCAACCAGGACTGCAATCCAGATCCAAGCAGAGCACAGCAAGAGAACATGCCTTTGTGCACACAAAGCACTCCTTGAACTCCTGCTCCAATCGGCTGCTAGATTCCTCCCACCTTGAGAGCCAGGGACTCAGGAAGCAGCTGGTGCTGGAGCTCTGGAAGCAACCTCAGGAGCTTCCTGCTGCTGCCACTGCCATCACAGCACCACCTCTGTCACCCCCAGGGCTGGTAGCCAGACTACTCTGAACTCAATCCCGCAGTTTCCCACTGACCTGATCTTTGGTGTTTGTGGGTTGAGAAGTCTGATAACTGCCACAGCTCAATGATTCATGGCCCTAAGGGCTGTTACAGCCAGCTGACTCTCAGTCTGGGTCTGTCCTGGTGTGGCCCATGCTGGGCTGTGCTCCTATCTTAGTACCATGGAATAGACCCTTCCCTGCAACACTCCAGGCTCTCCTGGGCTGGAGATCTGTTTCTCTCTGCTATTTTGTAGGTTCCACAGCTCTAGAATTTGTTTAGAGCCATTTTTACAGGTGTTGGGAAGGATTTGGGGGAGAGCTTAAGCAAATCCCTGCTTTCCAGGCACCATCTTGCCTCTGCCCCTTATCTTGTAGTTTTCTTGAATCATTGAATTTATGAGAAGAGCTTTCTATCACAGTTAATTATCACACAATGATGTTTTTCCTGTGTACAACATTGTCCTGGTTCTACTCAATTCATTGAGCATCAGTTCATGTAAACTTTCCATTTTTTTCTGAAATCTGCCTGCACATCATTTCTATTACATTCATATGCCACAACTTTTTCAGTCAATCCCCAATTGATAGGCATCTCCTCAATTTCTAATTTTTGCCACCAAAAGAAGAGTTGCTATAAATATTTTTACATGTGTCCTTTCCCCCTCGCCCCCTGTTTTATAATCTCTTTGGAATACAGAGCTAGTTTTATTGCTAGACTGAAGGGTATGCACATTTTATAGCCCTTAGGCATAGTTCCAAATTGTTCTCCAGAATCATTGGATCATTTCACCACTCCACCATCAATGCATTACTGTTCCAATTATCCCACATTTTCTCCGACATTAATCATATTCCCTTTTTTGTCAATTAGTCAATCTGATAGGAGTGAGGTGGTACCTCAGAGTTGTTATAATTTGCATTTCTCTAACCAATAGTGATTTAGAGCATTTTTTCATAAGACTAGAGATGACTTTAATTTTTCTGGAAACTCTAATTTTCTTGGTTTTTACTGCTAGCATTATAACTGATCATCACTTACCATTAATAAGATCATCAGTTTAGAAAGAGAAAAGATACTTAGAAATGATTTACTATAATGTCCTTAATTTTTGTATGAGAAATTGAGGCCCAAGTGATTTAAATGATGTGACTAAGACGACAAAGATCATAGGCTACAAATCTGGATTTCAAATTTAGATCCTCTAGTGACAAATATAGAAATCTTTCTATTGTACAAACATGGTTTATGGAACCTCTGTGTGTATATACACAAACATAAATATGTACACATATATATACACATATGTATGAGATAGGTGCAGATCTATCTACATGCAGAGAGACATAACCCTGTTTGCTTCTGTCTATATAAACATACACTTATGTGTTTATGTGTACATGTAATATATGTTACATATACATGTGTATATATGAAAATACACATTTTTTTCAGTCACGTCCAGCTTTTTGTGACCCTGTTAGGGGTTTTCTCAGCAAAGATACTAGAGTGGTTTGTCATTTTCTCCTCTTGCTCATTTTATAGGTGAGGAAGCTGAGGCAAACATGGTTAAGTGTCTTAGTAAGTGTCTGAGGGCAGATTTGAACTCAGAAGGACGCATTTTCCTGACTCCAAGTCAAGTATTCTACCCACTTAGCAACCTAGCTATCCAAAAATGGATGTACATGATTTTTATTAAAAGAATCCTATAAGACAATGGGCATTCTCTTTGTTGAGCTTTCTAGTTTGGAAGTTATATATATGGAATATTTTGAGAATAAAAGAAAAATTGTGTCTTCCTCATTGAGGGTACTCTTTCCATTGATGTAGGCTATCATCTCTTTCCCTTAGAAAATAATCTTTGTGAATTCCTATACCTTCTCACCCCAACCAAATATTCTCACTTGATGTATAGTCTTCTAGAAAGGAAACTATTCACATTTAGTCAAGATTATGTTTGAAAATTTGAACCCTTTCACATTTTAGAGAGACCTGTGCTCTTCTGTCAAGGCTTTTAAGAACCCATAATTTACTCCATACCCTAATATGGCATCAAAGGAGATCTTCAGCAAGGGTTTTGTTGTTAATCCATTAGAAAATGAGAGAGATTAAAATGATTTTCTAACTTTTACATACATCATTTCCTAAGCCTCAATTCCTTCATTTGTCAAATGAAGATAATCCTACCTGTGGTGCTTACTAAACATGTGGCCTTGGGTAAATCATATATTCTTTCTGGGTCTCAGTTTCCTCATCTATAAAGTGGTCTAGATGGCCTCTGTGGTCTCTTCCAGATCTAGATTGATGATTCCATGATAATAATTTTTTTTCTTTAATCATCATGTTGGTTTGAGGATCAGATGATAACATGTACATTCTCTCAAAAATGAAATGGAAATATCTTCATTTTTGGAATTCCCTACAAAGATAGAGATTGTAACCTACCCACACTTGTCCATAATATACTACTTTCATCCATTGTCTACCGAACATTCACTGAAAGGAGGATATTTAATGTACTGTGTTTAAAGTAATTCAGACCTGGAAGAACTTATAATTTTTGACAATTTTTTTCAAGAGCTCTCCCTTTTGAGTTATATAATATTTGTTTTATTGTACTAGTCCCAAAGGTGAAGTGTCAGAGTGACTTGCCTAAAGTTGCACAGCTAGAAAATATGCAAATTAAGTATTACTATTGACATATTTTTAAAAAAAACTTGCATTTTATAGTGTTCAATTTTTAATGATTAAAATCTAGTTTGATATATCTATGCAGTATAAACTATGTGGATTGTGTATAATTTTTCCCATTTTACAAAGTGCACATTATACAAGAGAAATGATTTCTTGAGGTCATTGAACAAATCTGGGAAAACACTAAGAAATTAAATCATGTTTCCTGACTCTAGGAACTATCTGTCTACTTATGCTCTAGTGTCCTAAGTGGAAAAATTTCATACATTCCTTCTTATGAATTATGAGATCCTGGAAGCCTTAAATGAGGAGGAACTCTATAAAATCTTCCCACAATTTATTTCCCCTAAGGATTCCTCTCCAAGTATACCTATTCTGCCTTCTGTTAAATATGTTTTTATAAAGTTGTATAGATTTTTTGTATGTATGCCTATCATTTCTTGATAAACTTAATATTTCCCACTGATCATCCTGATAGTAACTAAAAGCAAGAAATAAAATGACTGCAATGGACAGTCTGTATCACATTCTGCACCCACGCATTCTTATCTGTATACAAAAGGAAGAAAGGAAATGGCATCATCTGGTAAATATGACTGATGCTGGTCATTACATTTAGTTAGCTTTTTAAATATATCTTATTTTTTTCCCAATTACTTGTTAAAACAATTTTAACATTGTTTTTTGAAGTTTTGAGTTCCAAATTATATCCTATGCTCCCTCCCTCACTTCCTTTCCTCCCCTTCCCCCTTGCTGAGACAGCAAACAATAAGATACAGGTTATATATGTGCAGTCATGCAAAACATTTCCATATTAGTCATTTTGTATAAGACTCAAACAAAAGAAAAAAATGAAAGTGAAAAATAGCATGCTTCACTCCATATGCAAACCCTATTCATTCTTTCTCTGGAGGTCTTTAGTATGCTTCAGTATTAGTCCTTTGGTGTTGTCTTGGATCATTGTATTGCTGAGAGTAGATCAGCCACTCACAGTTAATCATTGAAAAATATTGCTGTTACTGTGTGCAATGTTCTGCTCGTTCTGCTCACTTCACTTCACATCAGTTTATGTAAGTCTTTCCTGGTTTTTCTGAAATCATCTTGCTATGCTTTTCAGAACACAAGAGAGAAGTGGAGGGAAAAAAAAACATTAGGCCTTTCATTTAGATATGTTTACTGGAGGATCTTTTTATATTAGTATTTGTGTAATCTCAGAATACTTTCACTGTTGGTGAATTTTTTGGACTAATTTTTTTCTTTTTAAAGAACTTCTACATGTCTCAGCCAATTGAACAATTAATGTTATGATTTATTTTTAATAAAATATTATGGCCTCTTTACATATATACCTATAATGCTTCTTTGCTTACTAAACTGCCTATCCACATTTGTTTTATGATAATTATTCCATTTTAATGAAAAATGTATATATACATAAATATATATATATATCTTATAATTTTCTAGATTAGAGATGTTGAAGTTGTTATTGTTGTTGTTGTTTTAAATACAGGATGGCCCTACAAGGGGAAGAAGTGGTTAGAGTTTCGGTAATTAGGTCTTCTTGTTCTATTTAGTCACTTCTTTCATAGAAAAGATCTTAGGAAACCATGTGATTTCTCAGTGAAATTATATTCTTTCTGAATACTCATTTTTGCAAATTTTGTAGAATAAAATGAAGTTTGAGAGTGTGGAAATTAACAATAATTACTTTTGCACACCTTTCAGAACATAAAAAGCCTATAAGAAAATGTCATCAAAATCCCATCTTCAGGGAGGCGGAGCCAAGATGGCTGCATGAAAACAGCGTCCTACCGGAGCTCTCTTCACAAGTTCTGTCAGATTCCTATAAAAAAAAAGTGAATTTGAGCAGATTTGAGAGAAATAGAAACAGTGAGAAGTCTGAGTGGGGCAAATTTCCCAGCCAGGAGAGTCTGAAAGGCCGGAGGAACGAATCTGTAGGCTAGGAGAGCACTTGGCGTGCAGAGCTGCTCCAGACAGGACCAAAGCGGAAGCGGCTGGCCGGGAAACACACGTGGGAGACAGGCTGGGAGAAAGGTGGGCGCCTGGAACCAGCGGAGATCCCCAGGCCTCCCAACACAGGACGGCACTCTGTGGATGCAACGAGAGGCAGCGCAACGCCACCGACCGCGAGATACCAGCTCCCGAGGCTTGCAGCCCAAAGGACACTTCTTGAACTTCCGGGAGACACAATGGCCAGGTAAATGACTCTAATCCCTCCCCTCCCCACCCAGAGAATTCCCCGGAGGGAAAAAAGGAAAAAGAAAAAAAAAAGTGGGAATAGAGGAGATGGAAGTGGGGCTTCGGTGGCCGAGTAGTTGGAGTACCTGAGTCCCAGAGGGGCACAGCCAGCAGGGGTCAACGCCAGGAGCCCAGACATACTCTTGCTCCCCCAGGAGAAATGCCAGACACCCATCCCGAACAACAAAGGGCTGAGACCATTGCTGAAGAGCAACAGTACTGGAAAACAACCCCAGGGAAAAAGGAGATTTCAGGCAGCCAGACCCCTCCTCCATACCTTAGGAGAATAAGAAAGCTGAGACAGTGAGCCCTGAGCCCCAAAAGCAGAAATTTATTGCAAAGGCAGGAAAAGGCTAACCAACATGAAGAACACAAGAAAATCAACGACTATTCACTCTTTTTATGGAGAAAGGCAGGATCAAAATACCAATCTGGAAGAGGATAACAATGACACTATATCTACAACTGATACCTCAAAAGGTAATGTGAACTGGTCTCCAGCCCAAAAAGCATTACTGGAAGAGCTAAAGGAGGATTTTAAAAACCAAATTAGGGAGGTAAAAGAAAAAATGGAAAAAAAATCACTGATGAAATCAAGTCCCTAAAGAATAAGATTGGTGAAATGGCTATGGAGATTCAGAATCTAGAGAAAATGACACCCTGAGAGGTAAAATCAACCAACTGGAAAAAGAGACTCAAAAACAAAATGAAGACAGTTAACTCATTAAAATTAGAGTTGAGCAAGTGGAACCTAATGACTCTATGAGACATCAAGAAGTAGTAAAACAAAATGTTAAGAATAAAAAAATAGAGGAAAATGTGAAATATTTGATGGGGAAAACAACTGACCTGGAAAATAGATCCAGGAGAGACAATTTAAGAGTTATTGGTCTACCCGAAATCCACGATGAAAAAAAGAGCCTTGACAGTATCCTTGAAGAAATTATCAAAGACAACTTCCCAGAGGTCCTAGAACCAGAGGGCAAAATAGTCATTGAAAGAATTCACAGATCACCCCCTGAAAGAGACCCAAACTGAAATCTCCAAGAAATATTATAGCCAAATTTCAGAATTACAAAATTAAGGAGAAAATACTGCAAGCAGCCAAAAAGAAACAATTCAAATATCGTGGAACTACAGTCAAGATTACACAGGATCTTTCAGCTTCCACTTTAAAAGACAGGAGAAATTGGAATATTATATTCCGAAGGGCAAAGGAGCTGGGACTACAACCAAGGATCAACTGCCCAGCAAATCTAAGCATAATTTTTCAGGGAAGGAGATGGACATTCAACGAAATAAGGGATTTCCAGAACTTTGTGATGAAAAGGCCAGAACTCAATGGAAAATTTCATTTCCAAATACAAATCTCAAGAGAGACATAAAAAGGTAAACGGGGGGTGGGGAACCTCCACAAACCTTATTAATCAATAAGGGCAAATTATTTGCATCTTCATATAGAATTACATTGTCTTATGTATGATATACATATATATATATATATATACATGTATATGTCAATCTTGAGAATAGTACAGCTACTATGACAATTGAAAGAGATACACATAGACTGTGAATGTCTGTATAAAATAACTGATATAAGGATAAAAAACATAATTAAGGGATGTAAAGGGGGGGCTTTGAGAGAGGAGGTAAGGAGGTAGTAGAAAAGGGTAAATTACACCAAATGAAAAGGCACAAAAACACATTTTAGTAGAGGGAAAGAAGGGAGGGAGAAGAGCAGTAT
>JAQQSZ010019247.1:0-10407 GCA_028646595.1 Phalanger gymnotis
TAATTTTAAGGAAAGCTCCATTTATTCCTATGCTTTCTAGTGTTTTTAATAGGAATGGGTGTTGTATTTTGTCGAAGGCTTTTTCTGCATCTATTGAGATGATCATATGGTTTCTGCTAGTTTTGTTGTTGATATGATCAATTATGCTAATGGTTTTCCTGATATTGAACCAGCCTTGCTTCTGGGGCTCTCATAGCCCCATCTTCTGGCCATTGGTTGAGTCTTGAGGGAGAAACTTGCCTAATGCCAAAGAAATGGACAGGAAGCACTGCAGGGACATGTTGAAAGGGCTGTGCACAGGAATCAGCAGGCAGGAAAGTAGCATCCATTAGACATTGCTCAGGGCAGCCACCCCAGGGAGGACTTTGCCCTCCAGCAGCTCTAGACTGGCACCACCCCCAGTGTTCACATGGCTGATTTTATCCTCAGTGTTCCATTTGGCACAGCAAGTGGCAGTATCCCCACCGTCTATGATAGTGATGCAGCACCTCTTGGTGGCATCCACCACATTAGCGATTCGGTTCCTCGAGCAAAGGCTTCCCACTCAAATACTCCAACAGGTCCGTTGTACACAATCTGTTTGGCCTGGGCCACAGCTTTCATATATTTCTTGCTGCTCTCAGGGCTACAGTCCAAACCCATCCATCCAGCAGGGATGCCAGAGGCCAACGTGGCTTGGTCAGTCTTGGCATTCTCATCAAACTTGTCTGCTGTGACAAAGTCAACAGGCAATATGATCTTCAAACCATTCTTCTCAGCCTTGGCCATCAGGTCTTTGACAATCTTGGCCCCCATTTCATCAAAAAGAGAAGTTCTGATCTCCATATTGTTGAGCACTTTGAGGAAGGTGAAACCCATTCCACCACCAATGATCATCTCATTGACTTTGTCTAGCATATTGTTGACCAACTGAATGTTGTCAGCAACTTTAGCTCCCCTCAAGATGGCCAGGAAGGGCCTCTCAGGGCTTTCCAGGGCCTTGGCAAAATAAGTGAGCTCCTTTTTCATGAGGAAACCACATGCCTTCTGGGGCAGATTCACTCCCACCATGGAACTGTGTGCACAGTGAGCAGTACCAAAAGCATCATTGACATAGATGTCCCCCAGCTTGGAGAGGAATGCTTGGAAGGCTTCCACTTTGCATGGCTCAGCTTTGATCTTGTTCCCAGAAGCATCTTTACTTTATCCTTCTTCTTTTACATGGAAGCAAAGATTCTCCAGCAAAATGATAGAACCATTGCTCCACTTCTGGACACACACAATCCTTCAGAATTTTCCCAGCAAAGATTTGAGCTCCACGGCCATGGGCTCCAAGGAGTATTCATCAGGCATAGGGATGCCATCAGGTTGGCCTAAGTGGCTCATCAGAATAATGGACTTGGCTCCATTATCCAAGCAGTAATTGATGCTAGGAAAAGCAGTCTTGATTCCCTGGTCGTTAGTTATCTCTTTGCTCTTCATGGGAAAGTTAAAATCCACCTTCATGACAACCCTTTTGCTATTCAGGTCCACCTTGTCCAAGGTCAGTTTGCTGGAAAGAGACATGTCGGCAGTGAGGAGATCGTGGGGCAGCTGCGGTTGCGGCTGTGGCTCTGGCTGTGGCTGCAAAGGGAGCTCGGGCTATGGGAGGTATAGCGTGCTCTGCACAGGGAGGTCAGTGCCTACTGCCTAGTGCCCAGAGCTGAGCACCTCAAGGAGCACCCTGAGAACCTGCCTCCCCTCCCGCTGCCCTGCCTAGCCTGCTAGGCTCTTTTTTTGATTATGGCTTTCAGGTAGTCCAATAATTTTTAAATTCTCTCTCCTGGATCTAGTTTCCACTGAGATATTTCACATTGTCTCCCTTTTTTTTTCATTCCTTTGGTTCTGTTTTATAATATCTTGGTTTCTCATAAAGTCACTAGCTTCCACTTGCTCCAATCTAATTTTTAAGATGGCGTTTTCTTCAGTGATCTTTTGGACCTCCTTGTCCATTTGGCTAATTCTGCCTTTCAAGGCATTCTTCTCCTCATTGGCTTTTTGGAGCTCTTTTGACATTTGGGTTAGTCCATTTTTTAACGTGTTATTTTCTTCAGTATTTTTTTGGGTCTCCTTTAACAAGTCATTGACTTGTTTTTCATGGTTTTCTTGCATCACTCTCATTTCTCTTCCCTATTTTTCCTCTACTTCTCTAACTTGCTTTTCCAAATGCTTTTTAAGCTCTTCCATGGCCTGAGCCCAATTCATATCTTTCCTGGAGGCTTTTGATATAGGCTCTTTGACTTTGTTGACTTCTTATGACTGTATGATTTGATCTTCTTTGTCACCAAAAAAGGCATCCAGAGTTTGAGTTTGAGTCTGAGTTCGTTTTCCCTGCCTGTTCAGGTTCCCAGCCAACTACTTGACCCTTGAGCTTTTGGTCAGGATATGACTGCTTGTAGAGTAGAGAGTACTTTATCCCAAGCTTTATGGTCCAAGGACTGCTATTTTCAGAGCTACTTCTACTCCACTGTCACCCCAGGCTCTGTCACTGCAGTGCTCCTCCTCCCCAAAGAACCGCTAAGCAGGACCATAATTCAGATCCACGCAGGGCACAGCAAGAGAATCTGCCTTTGTGCCCACAAAGTGGTCTTTGCATTCCCACTCTGATATGCTGCTAAATTCCTCCCACCATGTGAGCCAGAGACTTGGGTAGCCGCTGACGCTGGCATTCTGGAGGCAGCCTCAGGAGCTTCCTGCTGCTGCTACTGCCACCGCTGCAAGACCTCCTCCACCCCCAGATCTGGCGGCCGGACTACTCTAAACTTGATCCCACAGTTTCCTCCTAACCTGCTCTTTGGCATTTGTGGGTTGAGAAGTCTGGTACCTGCCACAGCTCACTGTTTCATGGCCCCCAAGGCCTGTTCAGCTGGCTGATTTCTGAGTCTGGTCTGTCATGGCTCAGCCCACACAGGCCTGCCCTCCACTCTCAGGACCGTGTGATAGACCCTTCCTGGTGACCATCCAGGCTCTACTGGGCTGGAAATCTATTTCTCTCTGCTATTTTTGGGGGTTCTGCAGGTCTAGAATTTATCCAGAGACATTTTTACAGGTGTTTGGAGGGATTTGGGGGGAGCTTAAGCAAGTTTCTGCTTTCCTGCTGCCATCTTGGCTCTGCCCCCCAAAATCTGGGTTTTCAATGCTGGGGGGGGCACGTTAATGGCTACCCAGAGTCTTCACACCAACACTCTTCCAATGAGTGAGCCCACAATAAAATGCTAACCTCAGAGTATATATACACTTCTTTAGGGTCAGAGGACTTCACACCTCTTGGGGGTTTTGCATCTCTTGAGGGTTTCAGGCCCCTTGTGACCTAATTAGCAAAAGGGTGTAGGCTTTCCTACAAACAAAGGCAAGACTCAATCAAAGACATTCAATTGCCTTAGTGCTGGGAAACATTCCCCCCAAAAAAGACAACAAAGGTTACCTTTGCTTGCCCTTACACTGTTTCTCTTTTAACTTTTTTTTCTAATTAAAGGGGCCATCTCTTGTCTCATTTCCTAGAGGGCTTACCTCATTCAAAATGAGAACCTGAAGAGGTCCAGGTTGGACTCAGAGAAGAAAAAAAAAAGGGAAATTCATTGTCTACACTGATGTCTTTTTCAGAAATAAACGTGTTGGGTTCACCATTGTGACTCCAATGTGATGGCATGCTTCCTTTCAGTTAGATGTCTGAAGCACTTACTTCACGGAATACACCCCCTCCAACCAATGTTTGATATAGATTGATTCTCATTTCCATGGACATTGATGTTCCTAAAAAAATTTATAATTTCTTTATAAAAGATAGATGTTATAGCTGTTGGGGGGGGGGGGGGACTAGAAATATATGTTAAAGGATTTTGCAAAGTATGAGTCTAGGAACAGGAGCACTTGTTTCCTGACCTGAAAACTGACATTACCTTCCTCTGTAGTAATGGATATATCATCTGAGTTCTGTCTACCTCCATTGTCTTATCAGTGATACCAGAATAAGACTACACTCCTTACTGACCTCAGAGGAGATGAAATACCAAACATTTCCATTTAAGAAATATACATTTAAAATGTCTGGGAAAATTGCCCAACTTTTTCTTTTTTTCCTAATACTAGAGAAATGTCTTTAGATATATTTGCTTTGTTTCTAACTGTACTTAACCCCAAAAGGAAAGGAATGTAATCAGTGTGTTACATTAAAAAATGCTCTTTTTGAGAGCTTTTTGGCTCCTGACTCAAAGACTTAGGAATGAATTCTAACTCCTACACTGTCAGACCTTTGCAGATATTTTGATATTCTATTTCTACAAAATAAATTGCTGATCTCATTCTTAGCTTATTTCCTAAAATAGAAACATGGGGTATATGTGTGGAGAAAGGTAGAAGATAGTATGTATCAAAATCCATTTAAATGCAAAGCAGTTAAATAATTTTAACAAAGGTAATAAAACCAATAAGAAAGATACCAGAAGACATCACTTCAAAACATTAATTACATGAGGGGCCTCAAAATTCATTAGGCCATAGCACTTTCTCTTGTTGAGAGGTATTGGCACTTTAGAAACGTACCTGACCCAATATCTTATACTATAACTTCTCTTAGGGATTATGAGAGTTCAAGTCATTTCTCTTGTGACATTCTCTCTTTTATATTTTAAAGACAAAGTGAATTAATCTTCCCACACAAAGAAAAGATCAAATTTCAAAGAACACAATTTAGTGTGTGTATATGTATGCGTGTATGTGTGTGTTTGTGTGTAAAACAGAAAACAGTTTCAGAGGTAAAGATATTTTGTGGTCTTAACTGAGCTTTTGCTTAAATCTAACATTTATCCCTTGTAGGATCACAGCAGGAAACTTGGGCTTATGTTTTTTTAAAAGAATATTTTCTTATAGATAGCCTTTGGCCATGAATTGTCTCACTAAAGAATTCATTACCAGATGGTCAGCCAATTTTGGTCCTTAGAAAGCAGACAAAATCTATATTAATTGATGCTAATGACATGAGTCGTTGATGCCATAATATTCAAATAACTAAAGTTGCGGGAAACTTGGAGAT
This sequence comes from Phalanger gymnotis, assembly GCA_028646595.1. Taxonomy (NCBI): domain Eukaryota; kingdom Metazoa; phylum Chordata; class Mammalia; order Diprotodontia; family Phalangeridae; genus Phalanger; species Phalanger gymnotis. The sequence continues at coordinate 5,051 of JAQQSZ010019247.1, forward strand.
AGATGCTTGCCCCAATGCATGCACATGGTGAGTGTTTAATATTTTTTCATTCTTTCATGATCAGCATTGTGGCTTATATGAAATAGCCAATGGAATTATTATTGAGGAGAAGCATATAAAATATATTATTACAGAAATGCAAACCTAGAAAAGGAACCACAAAGCCCCAGGCTTTCTGTCTCCCTGATATCACGATATGAAGAGATCCAAAAGAAAGCCCTCAGCATCTTCTTTATGGAGGATTTATAGGAAAAAAACTTGATCATATATTTATATCTTAGACATTCCCTAATCAAATCCACATAGTGACACAGTTACCAAGTTGGTAAAATTGGGATTTGAACAGAAATAAGATTTGAATCAAATCTGGCACTCTTTCTAGCCCAATATATACCAGTGGCTCTCTCTCACCTCAATGTACACTTTGCAGCGGTCATTCGTCAAACAAGATTCTCCATTTCTGGGCTCTACTTATTTTAACTGGCTATCATCCATGCCTGAAATGCCCTCCCTTGGCATCCTCACTTCCTTCCACTCCCTCCTACCGTCCTACTTTTTATAGGAAGTCTTTCCCAATCCCTTTTAATTCTAGTGCCTATTCTCCATTGATTATTTCCCATTTATCCCGTATGTATTTTTTTGCGTGTTGTCTCTCCTGTTAGATTTTGCATAATTCAAGAACATGTACTATCTTATATCTTGCTTTGTATCCCCAGTGCTTAGCACAGTGCCTGACTCTTAGGAAGTGCTTAGAAATGTTGTTAACTCTCCACTTCTTCATGGAAAGGAGCCACATAGGATTAGAAAACATGGATGGATTGCAATCTACATCCTTGAAGGAATGGAGGCTCCATGTCAATGATACTGTAGATCCATCAAAATTTTGAAGATGTTCTTGTTCATGAACAAAAAGACCTTAGGATTTAGTTAACAATGATACAAGTTGTCTCTACTCTAACCAGTTAAGACAGCATTTCAAACAACAGAACCAGGGCCCTTCCACAAAGAGAGGCATTTAGGTTCTTCCAGATCTTTGCATCTTCCCTAGGCTTCCCTAGGCCACTGCTCTTTGAGCTTAAGAATCATTTTAATACTTCTTCTGCATCCATAGCACTCAGGACGTTGTCGAACACACAGTAGGAATTTAATACATGGTTGTTGATTGCTTTGTGGAAAGTGATATTTTACGTTCATATAGTTGCTTGGGAGCCAAATTATACTTGTATGTATCTATAGGTATTTAAGTTTCTAATCAGCATGGCATCTTCATTATACATTTCATTAGTTTGTTCTTGCTTGAAAGCACTAGACATGTGGGGTGGGAATTAGTTGCTACAAGGTAGACATGTAGCGGTTGAATTTTACTTCCTTGAAATGATCCTGTATGCTACAAAAATCATTTCACATTCTCTTCCTAGATAATTAAAAGTGCTCAAAGTGAAAGATGATGTCTACTTAATAGCAAAGAGAAAAGCTACCCGCAGTGGAGAGTCAGAAACTCTGAGTTTCCTTCTCAGTTTTGTTACTGACTTAACTGTGTAGACCCCGGTGAGGCACTTAACCTCTCATTTGATCCAAGTGTGGATAGTAACACTTACGTACCTCACAGAGCTATTGTGTGTACTATTGAGTAATAGATTGTGAAGCTAAGGGAGCATTGTGGAGTATTCAGTATTCTATAAATGTTGATCCACATTCTTTACTGAATGTCTCCTACTGGGTTATGAATGCTAAGAATGTGGTCCATGTTAGGAGAAAGCATGAAGAAAATGGGACTATTGAGAGATCCCATTGGCCAGTATGACATTACAAAATTAATAAGCAGTCCTCTAGCCTGGATTCAGGAATAACATTTCAAATCCATTTGGCTAAGCTCAGTCATGAGTATTTTAGTAACCAATACTCGGTATTAAATACTCGGCTTAACAATAGATGCTGAACATTGGATAAAGAACTAACATAAAAGACAGGAAGATCTGAGTTCAAATCCTGCTTCTGATACATATTGGCTATATAACCTGGACCAAGAATTCTAGGAAGCTCTCTAAGAAAATAGGTTGCAGAGCTCTTTTTGTGGTGGCAAAGAATTAGAAATCAAGGAGATGTCCATCAATTGGGGAATGGCTAAACAAATTGTGGTATATAGGTGTAATAGAATATTATCATGCCATAAGAAATGAGGAGCAGACGGATTTCATTATAACCTGTAATGACATATACGAACTATGCCGAGTGAGGTGAGCAGAACCGGGAGATCATTATACATGACTACAGACACACGGTATCTGTAAGGACTAACTTTGATAGACTTGACCTCTCTCGTCAATGCAAGGTTCAAAGACAGCTCCAAAAGACTCATGTTGGAAAAAGCTATGCACATCCAAAGAAAGAATTATGGAGTCTGAATGCAGATTGTGGCAAACTTTTTGCTCTCTCTCTTTCTTTTCCCCTTATTTTTGGTTTCATTTCTTCTTTCTCATGATTCATTCCATTGGTTATAATTCTTCATTACAACTGGACTATTATGTAAATAAGTTCAATGTGAAGCTATATGTAGAATCTACATTGGATTGCATGCTGTCTTGGGGAGTTGGGGGAAGGAGTATGAGGGAGAGAAAATTTGGAACCCAAAAACTTGTGGAATTGAGTGTTGTGAACTAAAAATAAAAAATAAATTTATTAAAATAAAAAAATTAAAAAGAATGTTTAAAAAAAGAAAATAGGTTGCAGAGAAGTTTGCCACCCTGTATTGGTAGATAACTTACCTTTGACTTCATTACATGATTGAAATCGTAGTTCTGGTCCATATTTCTATCCTAAGTTGTGAGTTGGATAGGACTATGTAATGGGCTATAATAAGTGGGACAGCTAGGTGGCATGGGGGATAGAATGCAAGGCCTAGAGTCAGGGAGACCTGAGTTCAAATCCTAACTCAGACTTCCTAGCTGTGTGACTCTGTACAAGTCGCTAACTCTGCACAAGTCGCTAACTCTGCCTCAGTTTCCTCATCGGTAACATGAGCTGGGGAAGGAAATGGCAAACCATTCAAAAATCTTTTCCAAAAAATCCCTAAATGGGGTCACAGAGAGACAGACACAACTGCAACAAATGACCTGAATAATAGGTATCTTGAAGTCAAAAACCTCAACATTGAAAGCAACATTAGAGGTTCTTAAGTCCACTCATTTCTGGATGATACAAAACAACACACCTGTGAAATTATTTCCAGAATTTCCTTGAATGTCTGTGGTGAAGGAAAATAATGACCATAATCAGTAATATTTAAAAAGTGCTTTTATGTTTGCAAGGCAATAGATGCATATGTGTATGGCTATGTGTGAACATAGGTATTGACATGGATGCATATATATGTGTATACATATGTACATGCATATATGTATATATGTACCATATTGTATGTAATCCATATAATGTAGGTATTATATAATATGTAAAATTGTACAATATATGCATATACATGTATTATATATATGTAAGTATATTATTTTATATAGGACATGTGTATATATTCTCATTTGTTCCTTATAATCATCTTGTGAGAGACAGGTGCCAGCGCAATCCCTCTTTACAGATAAAAACACTAAGACAAACCAAGTTTGCTAGATTTGCTCCCCCTCCCTTTCTCACTGTCTTTGGAAGACAATTCTATTTTGGATGCCATCTAATTGTAATAAGTAATACTATTAATTTCAGCCTATAAAATTTTTTAAAGGCATCAATAACACATACTTGCAGAAAAATGAATTAAATTAATTCACTACTCAAGAGGCAGAGGTAAGGTAGAGGTTAAGCTCTAACACACTGGAGTGAAACACTCCACAAAAATAAAAGAAAGATAAACACAAATGAAAGCAAGTTACTTTCTTCTGGTTTTCATTTCCATGATTTGTTCTCTGTAACAACAGAGTATATCTGTGGTCCTTACTTGGCAGGCACTCAACAACAAAATACATATTCCAAGACAAACTCTCAAAACCTGTGTGATCATCTAAATGGGGTTACTTTCTGTGAGTATCTGGGACACTAAAATTCTAGAAAAAGTCTAAAAAGTCTTTAATCTATTTGAACCTGCTTGCTATGTATTACCTTGCAATGCTACAGACTACAACCATAGCCCCATAGACTCTTCTAAGAATGTAGAATATTGATCTCAAGGGGGAATAATAAGTGTTATTGAGTACTTAGGTCAATGTATAACTCTTCAAGGGTTCAAGAAAAAAAGTTCAAAGCTCATAACATACTGATCAAGGAAGCATCTTAGCATGTAAAATCAGCTCTTAGAATGAACTTTGTCTCTGCCTTTCTGTCTCTTCTCCGTCTCTGTTTTTTCTATCTCTCTATCTCTGTCTCTCTCTCTCTGTCTTGATCTGTCTGTTTCTCTCCCTCTCCCTCTCTCCTCTCTGTATATACAAAAACATATATTTCCAGAGGTAATGTGCTGATGAATGTTTATTAACTGGCTCTCTAGTAAAAAAAATCATGATTTATTTTTAAAAAGTTTAATCTACATTAACATTTTCTCTATCATTTAAAAAAATGTGTAGCCAATCAACAAAGCAAAAATCAATCCCTGATTGTAGCATTTGCTGATTTCAAAGGAGTAAATGCTCACACTGAAAATTTAATAATCAGTTTTCAAAAAGCCAGTTTGATCTGGCTCTAGCAAATTCTTCCGTTTGAGTGAGTAAGTGTATGTATGATTTATGTACACACATACACCTATTCATGTTTACAAAAAGATACAAGAATGGCTTCCAATTCATGTCTTAGGGACACTTTGTGGAAACAGAAAGGTATCTTCAACTTTGATCCACCTTCATTCTCAACCATTTCAGTTATTTCCTTTTGGTTGGAGTTAAATATGCTTCTTCCATCCTCAAAGCCTTTGTAAAACTTAATCCTCAGAAATCCTGATTTTTAAGCTCTTTCTGCACACATATGCATCAAGCAATGTTCATAGAAATGTCAGCAATGGGGGGTGGGGTGGAGCCAAGATGGCAGCTGGAAAGAAGGGACTAGCGTGAGCTCCCCACCAAGTCCCTCCAAAAACCTATAAAAATGACTCTGAAACAATTTAAGAACTGTAGAGCCCACAAAATAGCAGAGGGAAGCAGGGCTCCAGCCCAGGACAGCCTGGATGGTCTCGGAGTAAGGTCGGTCCCATACGGAGATGGGAGCAGAGCAGAGTGGAGCAGAGCCCAGCATGGGTGGCACGGACCAACCAGACTAGGAGCCAGGTGGAGCATGCCCTAGCACCCTGAATCAGTGAGCTGCAGCAGTTACCAGACTTCTCAACCCACAAACACCAAAGACAACAGAGAAGGTTAGTGGGAAAA
>JAQQSZ010019248.1:0-10407 GCA_028646595.1 Phalanger gymnotis
GAGTTCTTCCATGGCCTGAGACCAGTTCATGTTTTTCTTGGAGGTTTTGGTTGTAGGCTCTATGACTTTGTTAACTTCTTCTGACTGTATGTTTTGGTCTTCTTTGTCACCAAAGAAGGATTCCAGAGTCTGAGACTGAATCTGGGTGTGTTTTCGCCACCTGGCCATGTTCCCAGCCAACTTACTTAACCCTTGAGTTTTTCAGCTGGGTATGACTACTTGTAGACTAAAGAGTTCTATGTTCCATGCTTGGGCGGATGCACTGCCTCACCAGCACTCCTCCTTCCCCAAGAACCCCCTACCCAGACTGGGCTTAAATCTTCAGCCGGCTGTTCACTCCTGCTCTGATCCGCCACTTAATTCCTCCCACCAGGTGGGCCTGGGGCCAGAAGCAACTGCAGCCATAGTTCTAAAGCTGCCCCCACCTCTGCTGCCCCAGGGGCGGTGGCCGAACCGCAAACTCTGTCCCATACCTTTTCCCACTAACCTTCTCTGTTGTCTTTGCTCTTTGTGGGTTGAGAGGTCGGGTAGATGCCACAGCTCAGTAATTCAGGATGCTAGGGCACTCTCCGCTTGTCTGCTGGTCTGGTAGGTCCACTTCTGGTCTGTTCGCACCGTGCACACTGGGCTCTGCTGGGCTCAGCTCCGCTCCCCTCAGCTGGGAGCTGGGAACTCCCTGCGGGACAGACCCAGAGACCATCCAGGCTGTTCTGGGCTGGAGCCCTGCTTCCCTCTGCCACTTTGTGGGTTCTGCAGCTCTAGAATTGGTTCAGAGCCATTTTTATAGGTTTTTGGGGGGACTTGGTGGGGAGCTCACGCCAGTCACTGCTTCCCAGCCGCCATCTTGGCTCCGCCCCCCTCTTCCTTCTCTTTTAGAAGACACAAAGGAGTTTGTGCAACAGGACAGTCACTTCATGCTAGATGAAACACAAGCCTAGCAAAACTCCACTTGACGGCCAAACCAAAGCATGATCCTCAGTCTTTTGCATCTTTGACGGAATTCTGTCTCCTCGTATGACAGGCCTATTTTTTTTTATCCTGAATGCTTAGCTCTTGGGTTTACTTGTAATTACCAATCACACATTAGCAGGCAAACAGAAGCCACTTCACAAGCAGAAATCCAATAATCGAACTAGATTTAATGACCCAGCTTGAGTCCGTTTGCCCAATGACCTCCAGAAACCATCTTTTACTTTTATGATTGTTTGCCTCCTATGTATTGTCATTGTTTACTACCCCTGACCCAGTGCAGTGAGTGGAGCTCTGGTCCTGAAGTTAGGAAGACCTAAGTTCAAATCTGGCCTGACACACTTTCTAGCTGTGTAACCTCAGACAAGTCACTGAACCTCTGATGGCATCAGTTTCCTCATCTGTAAAATAGGACTAATAATAGCACCTACCTGGACAAGTCACCTCACCGTTGTCTGCCTCAGTTTCTTCATTTGTAAAATAGGATTGTTGTGAGAATCAAATGAGATAATATTGTAAAGCATTTAGTATATTGCCTAGCACATAGTAGGTATATAATAAATGTTTGTTTCCTTCTCCCCTTCTCATTCCCCATTTCCACAATAAATGTATTTGTTAAGAACAAGAATAACATTTCTATTGTATTCCCTGTGCTCACAGCACCTATCATAATAATTCAACTTGTGTTTGTTCTGAAAGACCTGTGATTTCACCATCATGAACACTCTGTCTTCTGATGTACATCCTAATGTCCTCTTGGGCTCCCAGAGACACAGACTTCTTCCTTCCTGTTGTCACCCTGTGGAAGGAAGGAAAAAAAATGATCACAATATCCATATTCTTTGAGCCAAGGATTCCACTGTTAAAACACACATCTCAATAGGGTTGATGATAAAAAGGAGGATCTCATATGCATCAAAATATTGATGGCAGCATGTCTTTAGTAGCAAAGAACTAGGTAAAGCAGCAAGGCATCTTGAGGGAGCAACAGGAGGTAGCACAAACCAGGCAGGTCAAACCACCATCACCACCTTGACCACCACATCTTCTCAGATCCTGATATATACAGCCCAGAACCCTAAGCCCCAAAGCCTTGGGAATAGCAAGGCTTCTATCTCAATATTCACTGCTATCATCTTGGAAAGTAACCCCAATGAAGATGCAGCCACAGTTATTGAAGACCCAGGAAAGAAAGTCATTGCCACCATTGTCCTCAGCACTGTCAAATGACTTAACATCAGAGACAGATATGATTTTTTTCCAGTGTAAATGACATTAATGAAGAAGCATTATCATTCACTTTTCTGATACACCCTAAGGATCATTGGATTTTTTTCACCTAACTTGCAGCTGAAACCTTCCACATGTGCTGTCTCCCCAATTAGAATGTGAGCTCCTTGAGAGAAGGGACTGTCTTCTCTATTTGTACCCTCAGTGCACATTTTTTTCATTCATTCCCTTATGCATTCATCTCCAGGTCACCATAAGAAATCCATCAGTTTATAATTCTCTCACCAGATACTCAAGAAATAGAAATAGCAGTGGACACATAATATTTTTCAGTTTGCAGATTGACTAGGGCTCATCTCATTCATACCTTTCACAATTCCATGTTGTAGCTAAGGCAAGTGTGGACGATCAAAAATACTCATTAAGCTAATGCTACATGTAAGAAGCTACACGTGGTACTGGAGTCTAAGTAAACTTTACAGCACCAAACTATACAATGAGTAAGTAACAAAGATGATTCTCTGGATACAGTGTTCTTCCCATTACCTGGGGAGTTTTGCTCTTCTAACACAGGACTAGAACAGGACCTCAAACATACTTGTTGACTGACCACTGTGTAGGTTTTTTGGATTTGCTTAATTGCCTCTGGAAGTCGCATGAGGTGTTTCCTAAAGTCCCACAACTGGAATAAAGAACACACACACACACACACACACACACAGCTGTGATTGATAGGCAACATGCCACAATGGATAGAGTACTGAACTCGGGATCAGAAATACTTGGGTTTGCATCTCATCTCAGATGCTTACTTGAATCCCGAGGTGAGGGAGGTTTTCTCTTTTCCCCTATCTACAATTTTTGAGGGAGATATCCATAGTGGGTTGGGGGGGGCGGGGTAAATGAAAGATGACTCTCCTGTACCAATGACTTCTGGGAGTCGGTCCCCTTCAATAGAGTAAATGTATGAGCTAAGTCATTAATGAGTTGGTGATGACTGCTGGGCATGGCAATTCATGACCTTTTTTATCTGAGTGGTGCACAGCTGCTTGGGGAGTCTCAATATTATATTTTATTATCTTTCTGTTTTTGGCAGTAAAGATATACTAAATTGTAATGTGTCAGTATTTCCTTGTGGTCCTGTGAAATGGGGAAAGAGATATCTTAATGGAAAATGAGGCATGAGTTAAAACTAAGCAATATTTGGAGATTTTTCTGGAATAAAATTCTATGTAAGGACCAAAATGTGTTGAGTCAAAGTTGCAATAAGGTTAAAATATTATATTCAAATAATCCTTTTACATATTAAAAACCTTAGGTCAGCCTAAACCAGAGATTCTTAACCTGGGGTATGTGGATAGATTCCATCAACCTCTAACTGAAATGTAATATTTTCTTCAATTATGAATGTAGGCTAAAAAAATTTATTCTGAGACGGGGCCTGTAGGTTTAACTACATTGTAAAAGATGTCCATGACTCAAGTAAGGTTAAGAACTCCTGACCTAGAGATAACTGATCTATGGGAGGTGCTGGGCAAAAAGAGACTGAGACAGAGAGAGACAGAGGCAGAGAGACAAAGAGAGACAGAGAAAAAGAAAGAAAATGGCAGAGCAAAAGAGAGGGGAGAGAGGGAGTGACGGGGGAGAGAGAGAGAGAGAGAGAGAGAGAGAGAGAGAGAGAGAGAGAGAGAGAGAGAGAGAGAGAGAGAGAGACAGAGACAGAGAGAGAAAGGGAAGGAGAGAGTGATAGACTTACACTGACATCATTAGGACAATTTCCTAACTATCCTACCAGATAATATGGTTCATATATGGGATCAAAATTTTCAAGTCAAATTCAATACAACAATTCAATTTAATAATCATTCATTAAATATCTACTCTGTACTAGGTGCTGAAGATAAAAAAAATAGAAGCAGCCCCTGACCTCAGACAGCTAATACTCAATTCTTCTGAAACAATGAGGTTCAAAGATCCCCGCTTACATCTTATCCTGGGGAATAGAAGGGAGTCAAGTATGGTAAGACATAAGACGGCAAGGAAAGTACATGGGAAAGAGACTCCTCCCCCACCCCAATCAAACCCAACATTCTTTTCCTTTGTTTCCTTCCAATCACACAATCAACTAAATATTTCTTTCTAGTTCCTGGGATGTCTATATCTTCAGCTGATTTTCAAGGAATTACTTTTAAGAATGTAGAGTCATGCTGGATTTGGGTTCAAAATACTGATAAATAATTGTTTTCCTGAATACAGAGTTATTTTGGAATTTGGGTCTAAAATATACTGATAAAAAACTGGATTTCAAAATCCAGAATCAATTTGTTTTTTTTTATGTTTTGTTTTTGTTTTTAAATTGAGTGCCTAACCTGATCATAAAATGAAAGGTTTTATCTTTGAGTAGGCCAGCAAGAAATAAGACAGGAGGCTGTGAAATCCTCTCCATGCAATTTCTGAAGGCTAAATCAAGAACAAAGATAAAAGGGGAGAGAATACAGATGTTGTTCTGTCAGTAATCAAATTGAAACTGATGGGCTCAGAGGAGGGCAGACTGAAACAAAGCAAAACTTGGGAGCTAGTCTGTGTCAGAGGAAGTCTGTAAATGTGAAGACTTGGGCCAGGGTGGAGGACAATGCAGCATCATAATTGGAGCCTTATTTATTACATTTCTTTCATTTGATTCTGTTGAAAGGGAATAAGTAATGATTCATAATTTATTCTGATTTTGTGTTTATGCCTCTAGCTGATAGCTCCAGAAGGCATTGAGTGGTGATGACAGCTATCGTTGCAGAGATGCGGGTTCCCAATTTGCTGGTTTCCTTAGGGTTTCACACTGTGTGTCTTTCTCTCTCCCCATATCCCTCCCTTTCTTTATTTCTACCTCTCAAAATGTAATAAAGGTGCAAGTTTTCTAGGAGGCTTTTGTTCATGATCTGCATTCTACAAAGGCTTGCTTCTTGAAACTTGAATTTTACAAGTCAAGAGCGTGTGATAGGTTCCACAAAGACGAAGGAAATCAAGCTCAGCGCTGGCCGCCCTGGCAAAGCATATGTTAAGGGATCTGGAAACCACTGAGCTCCCTTAAGTGAACAAAGGCACAAGGAGAGATCTGAACTGGAGGGTTGCAAAGGCGAGGCAGAATGAAGAGGCTTAGCTCAAAGTAAAGCAAAAATGGTTAGGTAACCTGGTTTTCTCACCTACAGAAATCAGAAATCAAAAAATGAAAATGAGTAATAATAATAGTGACAATAATAACTAATCTATATGGGGTTTTAAGCTGTGTGTGCATGTGTGTGTGTGTGCATGACCCAGGGTTCATGTCTGGTGAATTTGTGACTCTCCTCATTGCTAAAGAGAATGTTGATGACTCAATGCTTCATGGCTTGAGAAAGGGTTAAATTGTCATGAAAATTTGGCAGAGGGGAGACTTTCTACCTTCCTGTGTCAACAAAGAAAACACATGGATCCAGACCTCTTGGGAGAGAAATACAGAGAAAAAGAGAATTGGCGGACTTGGAGAGAAAGCCCCACCCAATCTTGTCTCTCTCTCTCTCTCTCTCTCTCGCTCTCTCTCTCTCTCTCTCTCTCTCTCTCTTTCTCTCTCTCTTTCTGTTTTTTTCTGTCTCTGTCTGTCTGTCTTGATCTGTTGCTATCTCTTTCCCTATCTCTATCTGCCTGTCTCTGTCTCCTCTCTCTGTCTCTTTATCTGTCTTTTTCTGTCCATCCATCTCTCTCTGTCTCTGTCTCTGTCTCTCTCCTCTTTATCTCCATCTTTGTCTTTTTCTCTCTTTGTCTGTATCTATCTGTCTTTGTCTGTTCCTATCTCTCTATCTCTGTCTCTAGCTGCCTTTCTCTTTCTTCTCCCTCTGTCTCTCTATCTGTCTCTGTCCATCCACCTCTCTCTCTCTGTCCCTCCATCTGTCTGTCTGTCTCTGTCTGTCTCTGTCTCTCCCTCCCTTTCTCTCTCCCTCCCTCTTTCTTGCTATGCTCCCTAAAATACTGGAATGTCTTGTTCCCAGTGGAGAATTCATTTACTTTGTGTATCATCTATTATAGTCTTTAACCTATATAAAATCTCTGGGTTCTGTTGGCTATCTACTTAGATCCATAGAGTTATTCTTTACTACTTGGGACAGAATTCAGTATTTTGTATTACCAGCATTTTGTGGGAATGGGTCAAGCCTTAGGCTATAAACTTGTGTTATTCCTTCCTCTTTAAGGGATAGAGCACAGGAAAGTAGCCTGGACTTAAAAAGTGTTTTCCCTTAGACTGACCAAATTTAGAGAGTCATTTAAAGATAATTCTAGTCTGGTATCACCATTCTGAGGGGAGCAGAGCAGCCAGCCTGGTGGCCCCAACATTCTGTCACTCTCCAGGCTGAAATCAAATTCTCCCATAGGGAGATTACAAAGATATCTATTCTTAATTCCCTGGAAGCCACATTTAGACAACTTATGTGGAAATGAATGTAACCTATGTAGGAAACACAGTGCAGAGTAGATATTTAACGAATGATTATTAGATTGAATTTATTTGATCCTCACACTTCTGTAAGTCAGTTGCTATTGTTGTTCCCATTTTGACAAATGAGAAAACTGAGGCAAACAGAAGTGACTTGTCATAGGTTACAGTGTCTGAGGCCTTCCTCATTCAAACACTAATATTCTAGTCACTTCACCACATAGATACCTCAATCATCCAATTCAAAACCAAATATTTATTAACTCTGAACTCAGGTGCTAGAGATGAAAAAAAAACAGTTCCTGATATTAAAGAGCTTACAACAATGTACTAAAAAAACATAATATATTCTCCTATAAGTAGCGAGTCCCACAACTGAACTCTCCTTCCCTAACTAGAGTGTCAGCTACCTGGGAGCAAAAACTGTCAATCTATCCTCCCATCCATCTATCTATCTATCTATCTATCTATCTATCTATCTATCTATCTATCTATGTACCTACCTACCAGTCCATCTATCCATCCATCTATCTAGCCATCTATCTATCTATAAGTAGATAGATGATAAATAAATAGATACACACATAATTTTTATATCTAGTATTTAGCACAGTTTGGCGCATACTAAGCACTGTTAAATGTTTTTCGTTCATTTATGTAAATAAATATGTCATACAAAATAATACAAAGTCTCATTTGGAACCCTAGCTCCTGAGTTCAGAGTTAACAAATACTTGCTTTTTAATTGAATGACTGAGGCATCCAGGAGGTGAAGTGATTAGAACATTAGGATTTGAATGTGGAAGGCCTAATTTCAAATTCTGCCTAAAACACTGTAATCCTGGAAAAGTCACTTAACTTCTCTTTGCCTCAGTTTCCTTTTTTATAAAAATGAGAACAATAATAGCAACTGCCTTACGGAAGCATGAAGATCAAATAAGGTAATATTTGTATCAGGTCTGTGTGTTTCCTATATAAGAAACATGGAATCAAAAAAGGCCTCATGTGGCAGAGAACATCTGAGGTGTGCCTTGAAGGAAGCTCAAGATTCAAAGAGGCAGAGGTGAGATTGAGGGCATTCCAGGCATGAGAATGGACAATGCAAATGCAAAGACAGGAAACTGAGTGCCTTGCATGGAGAATAGCCAGAAGACCAATGTTACTGGAATGAAAAATAAATAAAGGGCAATAATATGAAATGAGACTGACATGACACATAAAGGGAAATAGAGTATAGAATCATTCGTCTCAATACTTCAAGCAAATGTATTAGCTGAAAATTTGGTTATTTGTAGCAAAAACATTTCTAGGTAATTACTTCCATCCATTTTCTACTTCATTTTGTGCAAACAAGATCTAAAAGAAGGTATGGGCAAGCACTGGGGAGTCCATGAGGATATACAGTGATGCAAGAAAATTCTAGTTGTTTCTCAGTTGGATACACCCTCCACTGACGTAAATCACAACTGCTCCAAACCTTAATAAACTGTCTTTTTGAGGTGCTATGGTCAAAAACCACACTTCATTTTCTAGCCATTCTCCTAGGGACAAGGTCTTTAAACATAACTAGGGTGGTTCTTAAGTGGCTACTTCAAGCCCAAGAACTATGATAGATAGGCATTGGGGTACAGAGACAATGAACGAAACAATACCTAGCCCCACTACCAGAAGATAACATAATGTGTCAGTTTTCAAATGGCAAACAGTCAGTTCACTTCTAGGCTGATCCTCAGGAATCGTACAATTTAGAAGGGCCTTGGCTTGGAGAAACTGGAGTCGCCACCATGTAAGACTGTTGTCATTTTATTGTGGTAGTTGCCGCTGTTGATCAGTCATTTCAGTCGTGTCTGACTCTTTGTAACCACTCATGGGGTTTTCTTGACAAAGATACTCGAGTGGTTTGCCATTTCCTTCTCCAGCTCAATTTGACAGAGGAGGAAGTTGAGGCAGAGTTAAGTGACTTGTCCAGGGTCACACAACTAGTAAGTGCTTGAGGCCAGATTTGAACTCAGGAAGATGTCTTCCTGACTTCAGATGCTATACTCTACCCATGGTGCTACCAGCTTTGTGTACATAGACACACAATGTCGTGTCAGTCTCATGTCATATTATTGCCATTTAAACTCGTCATTCCAGTAAGATGCCTCTTCTACTTATTCCCCATGCAGGACATTCTGTCTCCTGTCTCTGCATTTGCATATTTGGTTTCCCATGCCTAGAATGCCCTTGATCTCACCTCTGCCTCTTGAAATCTCAATAATTATTACTGATGGACCAAACATTTGTGTAGGACTTTACTCTTTAATGAACATCTCTGTATCCATTATTGTTCATTGCTTTTCTTCGTATTCCAAGAGCTTAGCTGTTTCTGGCTTATAATAAGTGCTTAATAAATGCTTGTTAACTGATCAATGACACTGCTTTCATGAAGATTATGGCAGGCACAATCACCCCCATTTTTGGCTGAGAAAACTGAGAATCGTGGAGGCAAAGTTGGGCTGGTCATTTAGTAAGTGACAGAGCTAGACCACAATGTCAATTCTCCTAAATGCAAGAAAAACATGGTGCTGGGATCATAGGCTCGGAGCTAGAGGGGTGAGCAGAAGCTATCCAATTCCCTCATTTTGGGGATAAGAAAATGTTAACTCAGAAGGGGTTTGTAAGAATAGCTGCTGTTGGCTAGGCTTGAACTTTAAGGGCATTGAGAAGTCTATCAGACTTCTTTACCTCCAGAGATATAAACCACCCCACCTATAGAAAATTGATGTTGCAAGTTTTAGATAAGCTCTCACTGCCCTGCAGAAATGCCCACCTCAGTGCTCCAGCCCAAGACAGCCTGGATGGTCATTGGGAAGGGTCTATCACACTGAGCTGGGAGAGGAATGCAGCAGAGCCCAGCATGGGCCGTGCCAGGACCAACCAGACTGGGAGCTAGGCAGTGCAGGTGTAGCGCCCTGAATCAGTGAGCTGTGGCAGTTACCAGACTTTTCAACGCACAAACACCAAAGACAACAGAGAAGGTTAGTGGGCAAAGCTGCTGGGACAGAGTGAAAGGAGTTTGCCATGGGCCACTGCCCCAGGGGTGGCATAGGTGGCACAACTCTGAGGCTGCTTCCAGAGCTACAGCTGCAGTTGTTTCTGGCCCCAGGCCCACCTGGTGGGAGGAATTGGGTGGCAGAACAGAGCGGGATTGCAGAGCTTGCTGGGATCTTCGTCATGGTCCAGGTTGGTGGTTTTTGGGGGAGGAAGACTGCTGCTGTGGCAGAGCTCGCTGTACAGACAAAGCTCTGAAAACAATAGCACAGCCCCTCAAGTATGGGACAAAGTACTCTAGACTCTACAAGCAGTCATACCCTGAACGAAAAGCTCAAAGGTCAAGTAGTTGGCTGGGAACATGAACAGGCAATGAAAATGGTCTCAGATTCAGACTCAGACTTTGGAATCTATTTCTGGTGACAAAGAAGACCAAAACATACAACAGAAGAAGTCAACAAAGTAAAAGAGCCTACATCAAAAGCCTCCAAGAAAAATATGAACTGGTCTCAGGCCATGGAAGAGCTCAAAAAGGATTTGGAAAAGCAAGTAAAAGAAGTAGAGGAAAAATTGGGAAGAGAAATGAGAGTGAAGCGAGAAAACCATGAAAAACAAGTCAATGACTGGCTAAAGGAGACCCCAAAAATACTGAAGAAAATAACATCAAAAAAAATAGACTACCTCAAACGGCAAAAGAGCTCCAAAAAGCCAAT
>JAQQSZ010019249.1:0-10406 GCA_028646595.1 Phalanger gymnotis
CCAGAAGCAACTGCAGCTGTAGTTCTGAAGCTGCCCCACCTCCGCTGCCCCCAGGGGCAGTGGCCTAACCACAAACTCCCTGTCCCCAGCAGCTTTTCCCACTAACCTACTCTGTTGTCTTTGGTGTTTGTGGGTTGAGAAGTCTGGTAACTGCTGCAGCTCACTGATTCAGGGTGCTAGGGCACGCTCCGCCTTACTGGTCTCGTTGGTCCGCGTGGCCCATGCTGGGCTCTGCTCCGCTCAGCTCTGCTCCCCTCTGCTCCCAGCTCCGTGCGGGATAGACCTTACCCAGAGACTATCCAGGCTGTACTGGGCTAGAGCCCTGCTTCCCTCTGCTACCCTGTGGGCTCTGCAATTCTAGAATTGGTTCAAAGCCATTTTTTATAGTTTTGGAGGGACTTGGCAGGGAGCTCACACTAGTCCCTGCTTTCCAGCCGCCATCTTGGCTCTACCCCAAAGCAAAATTTTTAAATAAAATACTAGCAAGGAGATTGCAGCAATATATCATAAAGATCATATACTATAGCCAGGTAGGATTTATACCAAAATATATATAGTGGGTTCAACATCAGGAAAATCTATCAGCATAACTGACCATATCAATAACAAAAACTACAAAAATCATATAATCATATAAATAGATGTAGAAAAAGCCTTTGACAAAATATAATACCCATTCCTACTAAAAACACTGGAAAGCATAGGAGTCAATGGAGCCTTCCTAACAATGATATGGAGTATCTATCTAAAACCAAGAGAAAGCATTATCAGGAGGGATGCAAGTTTGTCCATTATCACCACTATTATTCAATACTGTATTAAAAATACTAGCTATAGCAATAAGACAAGAAAAAGAAATTGAAGGAATAAAAACAGGCAATGAGGAAACAAAACTATTACTCTTTGAAGGTGATGTGACCTGAGAGAATCAACTAGTAAAAATGAATAATTTAGCAAAGTTTCAGGACATAAAATAAATCCAAAAAAATCATCGATATTTATTTATACTACAAAAAAGACCATCATGAAAAGATAGAGAATTTCCATTTCGAATAACTGCAGAAAATATACAATACTTGGGAGTCTACCTACCAAGACAAACCCAAAGATTATATGAACACAATTACAAAACTTTTGATACAAATAGAGATAGATCTAAACAATTGGAGAAATATTAATTGCTCATGGGTAGGCCATGCCAATGTAATAAAAATTAAAATTTTATCTATGTTAATTTACTTATTTAGTGCCATATTAATCATATTAATCATAGAATTACTTTATAGAGCTAGAAAAAACAGTAACAAAACTCATCTCAGAACAAAAAGTGAAAAATATCAAGGCAATCGATGAAAAAAATGTTAAAGCAGACCAGCAGTTCCAGATTTCAAACTATATTACAAATTAGTAATAGTCAAAACAACCCAGCACTGCCTAGGAAAGAGTGATGGACAGTGGAATAGATTAGGTATACAATACACACTAGTAAATGACCAGAGTAATCTAATGTTTGGTAAATCCAAAGATTCAAGCTTTTGGGGTAAGAACTCAATATTTGACAAAAACTGCAGGGAAAACTGGAAAGCAGTTTGGAAGAAACTAGGCAGAAAGCAAAGGATATGAACTGGCAGTTTTTAAAAGAAGAAATCAAAGCTATCAATAGTCACATGAACAAATGCTCTAACTCACTACTGATTAGAGAAATGCAAATTAAAACAATTCTGACATATTACCTCACACCTATGAGATGGGCTAGAAAATGACAAATACTAAGGGAATGTGAAAAAATTGAGACACTACTAAACTTTTAGTAGAGTTGTGAAATAGTCTAATTATTCTGAAGAACAATTTGGAACCATGCCCAAAGGCATATATAAAATGTCTTTGATCATTTGACCCAACAATACCACTACCAGGTGTGCATCTCAAAGATATAAAAAGAAAAGGGAAAAGGACTTATTTGTGCAAAAGTATTTATAGCAGCTCTTTTTGTGGTGGCAAAGAACTGGAAATCAAGGAGATGCCCATCAAATTGGAAATGTTTAAACATGTTGTGGTATATGGTTGTGATGGAATACTTTTGTCCTCTAAGAAATGACAAGCAGGATGGTTTCAGAAAAATCTGTGAAGATTTCTACGAACTCATGTAAAGTGAAATGAGAAGAACCAGAACACTGTACACAGTAATAGCAATACTGCAAGGATGATCAACTGTGAAAAATTTATCTACTCAGATCAACATAAGGATGCAAGACAATTCCAAAGGGACCCATGGTGAAAAATGCCATCCACCTCTAGTGAGAGAAATGATGAACTCCGAGTGCAGATTGAAGCTTATTTTTTTTTTACTTTCTGTATGTTATTGTTTTATTTTGTCTTTCTTTTGCAGTATGGCTAATATTAAAGTATGTTTTGCATGTCATCAACATGTATAATCAAACTCAAAGTGTCTTCTCAAGGAAGGGAGAGGAGTGAGGGGTGGGAGAGAATTTGAACTGGAAAAATTTTTTAATGATTATTAAAAATTTTTTACATGTAATTAGAAAATATTTAAAGAAATTTTTAAAAAGTTAGCACTGTCACATTATTTCTAATGACAGAGATTAGAAAAGGCAAGTAAGAAGTTGTGGTCAGATGTAATAATAAATGGTACAAATCTGACTTTGAAGAAACTGTTTCTAAGCCCCTGATTTGCTTGACCTTATTCTTCACAAAAAAAACGCTAAATGACTTAGTGGTAAAAGAGTTAGGTGGTTGACATAAATCGCAACGAATTTAGGAGATATGAGAATCTATAGGAAATACCATAGCAGTTAGGCAAAGTAATCTTTATTTTGTTCTTGACTAGAAATATGAAACTAAACTAAAAATAATGTTTGGTATTCAAGTGGAGCGTGTTCATTCTCTGTTATATGATGCTTAATCACAACTTAGAATTACAGAGGAAATACTATATAAAAAGTTCCTCTTATTTCAGTTCATCAAACTTCCTATATTAATGAAATGAAAATAACTTTAGTAAATTTTCTACATAATGTGTGTAACTCAACCTGCAATGACTGCAAACCATTGGATACAGTGGCAGTCGGCAGATGACTTTGAAGGCACTGGGTACTCTTGTTTAAAGGGGAGCTACACCAGGGAAACAGAGATGTAGAAGAGAAAAGTGAAAGTAAAGAAGGTAAATTTCACCTATTTCACATTTTTTCTAAGTCTAGGCCTGGGTCAATCAAGGGAGAATTCCAAATACTTACTACCTATGAGACAACAAAAACCGAGTAACTCTTATATCTATCAGGTTGTATATCAGAAAAAAGCTAAAGTATAGCTTTTCTGGGGTAAATATACATTTCTAATTCACTACACTGCCATCATCTTATCCTACCATTCAATTCTGTTTTCAAAGCCTAACTTTGATTGCCGATAGGGCATACAAAGAACCAGGTGGTATCTGACAGGCAGAAAGAACCATAGAAGTTCTGAGGAGGAAGACATCACTGAGGTTTCATAAAGGAGGTGAGACTAGGAAAGAGTCTTGAAGGCTAAGTGAGATATGGATAGGCAGAAAAAAGGAAGGAGGCATTCCAAACAGAGGAGATGAGTATAAACAAAAGCTCCTAGGCAAAAAAGGTGTAGACTATGTTTAGGAGATTATAAACTGAATCTGGGGAAAGAATCAACATATGAGAAAGATAAGTGAAGTTATTAAAATAGGCCACATTACCTATTTTGCCTCTTTTTGTAGTCCAAGCACTTAGCACAATGCCTGGCATATAGAAGGTGCTTAATAAATGCTTACTTACTACAAAAACTCTGAATTCCAGATTTAGCATTCTTGACTAGACAGTAGCCTCTGGAGAACAGAGACATTTTTGAGCATAGAAATGACAATTAAAGGAGTATTTTCAGCAAAATTAATATCACAGAACATCTTGGAGGAAGAAAGGACCTAGGTTCATATCCTGACTCTGACACATTTTGGCTATGTCTTCTTGGACAAATCACTTCATCTCTCAGTGCTCTAGACAACTCTCTTAAGACTATAAGTTTTAGAAGTGTCAGTCTTTATTGGTGGAGTTTCCTCACTTGGGAGTTCCCCATACCAATGAAATCACAGCAATAGCTCCAATCTCTAGCCGCAATTGCCCAGCAGTGTTCAGGAAAGATTAGAAAGGAGAAAGACTGAGAAAAGGAAGACTTTTAGTAGTCTAGAAATTAACAGCAAATGGCTGAAGGAGGGTCATTGTAAGTAAAGAAATGGAAAAGGAGTGGATTGATAAACACTGGAAAAATCAACGAAATTTTCTGAGGGATTGAAGGAGAGGAAAAAGTCAAAGATGACTCAGAAGATTTAGGCATGGAAAAGCAGGAGAATAATAGCACCATGGGAACAAATAGAAAAGTGGGGAAGAGGGGTATAATTTAGAGGGAAGACTGCATTTCACTTTGGACATCCAAGTGGAAACAGCCAACAGGAGTTTATCCACCCAGTTTTGCAAAGGGCCTGTCTAACCTTATAGTTGAACTTTAGTGTTCTTTCTCTCCTTTGTTCCTTTCCCCATCTTTGAGCTCCAAGCACAAAGGACTGAGAATACTTTAAAACTGTTAAGTTTGGGGATCACAAGAAATCCTGACACTTGTTCACTTTGGACTTGGTCTATGCCTACCCCTCATCACAATGTACATGTATTACCATAGCATCTGCATACAGTAAGTGTCTAACTAATACTCGACTGACTGACATTCCACCCGTAAGTTCTCAGATTTTAAAGATTTGCACATAAAATAAAAAGTATACTTAAATTTAATAAAAAGTAGTTATTTGTGGGAGAGGGGAGATATTTTATTAAGGATTTCTTTAGCCAACTTTAAAAACTTCGCCATCCCTCATGAAATATGGCAAATTTTTTTTAAGATTCAGCTCAAATGTCACCATCTGCAGAAGGCCTTCCCAGTTCCCCCAGCCACATTTGAACTCAGCTCTCTGTATATTACAAATATACCTATTTATATGTTGTGCTCTCCTTCCATCAGAATGTGAGCTCTTTGAAAGCAGGGACTATAATTTTTACTCTTTGTATCCTTAGCATTCGGCAAATTCTTGTTAATTGATTGACAGAATAGGACTAGCTCTCTCTTGTTCCTCAGATATCAACAGGAGAAATTTCTGGATTATAAAAAAACTCACGACTTTTATAATCTAAACGTCTTAATCTAGTATTACACATTCCAGGAATGGTAATGCTCCTGTATTTCTTTCATGATATAGTTCTTGACCAGCTTTACACATCTTAAGAACCAAACACTGGCACAAAGATACTGCAATCTGCTGCTGATTTTGCAAAGTAGCATTTTTTCCCCTTAATCTTCTTTCTAACTTGCTTATTATTGCCAATGGCAACACTAAACTCTCCAGTTCCTGTAGCCTCATATACAGCCTTGGAGCTATTTTAAGTACTTCTTTGTATCTTTTTCCTCTCATATCTATCCTTCCCAGTTTTGTTCAACTGTTCCTTACTCATTTCCTTAAAAGATAATTCATTATCAAACTGGATTATTCTAAATCATAGCATCCCGCTTCATGTCTCCATAGCTATTCATGCAAAACATGTAAATATAGGGAGAAGACAAAAAGTTTATCAGGTAAATTGATAATGACTTTGTTATGATCATGATCATCCACTGGATGATCTTGAATAGCCTGGACTTGAACCCCTAACACTGAACAGGAGCTCTTATTTAACTAGCAATAATATACCTTACTATTTATAAATTTATAAAAATGTTGTTCTATTTACAGGCACATTGGATTGGTTGAACAGTGACACTCTTTTTAAATGAGCAAAATGGGTTGAGGTATCTCCTCTGACACATACTTCTGGTATAACCCTGGGCAAAGTACTTGACCTTTCAGAGCTATAAGAAATTCACTAATATTCTAAACTGAAAAGAAGTTATCAACCTCCATTGGTAAGAGGAATGTCCTCACTGGGGATATTCTATACCAATGAAGTCTCTATCTTGAAACCCAATGGAAGGAAAATATTTTTACAAAATTTTCTACTCTACACTTATGCCATTTTGAAAGAAAATAGTAGTGATTAATTATAAGAAAAATGACAACTAAACAAGTCTTATTGGAAAGTGATAGGTTCTAATAGGTTTTTTTTTTTAACCATATCTGACATTTCTGCAATCTCAACATGAGTGAGCTGAGCCTATACACCTAAAATCAAATAGTGTTATTTGCCTAAAGAATCTATTTTTTTTCCCAAAAGAATAAGTTTAAACAGACAAAGGTTTAGGGAAGATGTAATTCAGTTTTTACCAAAAAAAGGTTAATACTGGTTTGTTCTTGAAAAAATGTTTCCAATTTCAATAAAAATTTTAAAACAAAAAGCAAAACCTCTAAGCACATAAAATTTAATAACTAACAAAATTCTAACCAATTCTCACCTTTTCCATTTTCACACAAAAAATGATTACTCAATAAGCACCTATTATATAGCCACTATGTGCTGAGGCACAAATGACACAAATAAAGGAGCTTACATTGTACAGAAGAGATACAACATGATCATCTTTAAGTCCATATAGAATATAAAATAAATACATAGTGTTTAGAATCTGTAAAAACTGAAGGAATGAGAAGACTTTTTAAGTAGACTGCATTTGAATTGAGCCTGGAAAGGAATCAGGGGTTCCAAGAGGAAGAAATGAGGAAAGCTTATGGCTACAAACCTGAGTTGTTTTTTTTTTGCTTGTTTTTGTTGTTTAAGGAACATTTATGGTATCAATGATAACCAAAAAGAATTTAGTCAATAGGTTTGGATTATAATCACAACAGAGAACTGAAGGAACTGTATGGTCTTAGGAAGTTCTCTCACTGAGCCTCATTTTCCTAATATGTAAAAGGAGGGGATTGGACGAGAGCAGGGATTCTTAATATTTGGGGGTCATAGACTCCTTGGGTAGTCTGATGAAACCCATGGACTCCTCAGAAGAATGCTTTTCAAATGAGTAAGATAAAGTGCGTAGGACTACAAAGGAGACTAATCATATTGAAATAGTTATCAAAATGGCCTTTGAACTGAGTAGCATGAAAAGGCAGGTATTTTCAATTACTATTAACATTATAATTTGTTCCCTTATTTATCTCTTTTAGACCTAACTGGCTAGATCACCTACTCATCTTCAGCCTCATCGCTAACTCATATGGCTAAGATATTAAGTTATGATTTATAGCTCCCATTTCATTTAGTGCCTCAGTAGCACAATTTACTAAAGAAGGGTTAAGTTATTTTCAATTATTGTTTTATAATATTCCTAACTGACATGCATGCAGCAGCAATTACACTGATTTTATATCAAAGCATATTTGTCCTTCTTCCCTCTGGAAATTCACTTTTGCTTTCCTCCCCCTCTCCTCTTTCAGCTTTCTTTTGCATGTTGTCTTCTCTCCATTAGAATGTAAGCTCCCTAAGGGCAGAAAATGTCATCTTACTTTCCTGTTCTAGTGCTTAGCACAGCATCTGGTATATAGCAGCCACTTAATAAATGCTTCTTGTCTTGACTGTAGGCTATATCACAAAATTTTCCCCTGAAAAAGCTTAGTAAAACCTTATTAATTAAAACTCATCAGATTTTGAAATAATTGAGACAAGAGTTATGCTATAATTTAGTTTCACAGGGAACCAGTGAGCTCCTAGGGTTTTTTGTCTTTCTTTGTATCCCCAGTGCTTAGCATAGTGCCTAGCAGATACCTGACACTTAATAAATGCTTCTTGACTTTACTGGATAGAGGGAATGTTTAAAATACTAGAAAGAGTACATTGTTTCCATGTCCCCCAAAACATTTCATTCAAGAAAAACAAATAATTTGCTATTTACAAAACATTCTTTTCTGTTCATTAAAGCAAACCCATTAAGAAGATCTACTTGGTCTCACAGTAGCTCTAAGAATTTACTTATTAATTACTACATTTACCTAGGATAACCGATTTAGACCTGGAAGTGATCTTAGAGGCTATCTAGTATAATGCACTCTCCCACACCTTCACCCTGCTCCCCCTCCATTTTACCAATGAAAAAACTGAAGACCAATGAGGTTAAGTGACTTGCCCAAGGTCAAACAAATAGTGACCAGCAGCACTTGAACCCATGTTACCTGTCTCCAAATCCAGTTCTCTTTCTACTATATTACCCTAAAAATAATAGCATCATAGAATTTCGGAATCCCATAAGTCCCCTAGTCCAACCTCTATATAATGCCTGAATTCTCAATAAAACATCTTGTGGAGTTCATCTAATCTTCACATTTCTTTCAAAATATCCTCTAAATCAGATGTTTCAATAAATTTCAATAGTTTCAATAGTCAGATTTTTCACTTGCCTTTCCTAACTGTCTAAATTAGTGAGGATTTATGTATTTCAAATCTACAGCAGCCTATTCAGATAGGGCAGATGCCTTTTCTTGGACTTACCAAAAGCAATTTTTTAATCAAAATCAGAAATGAAAATAATTGGTCATTTTGATTACTTACGGATACAAGTTGACAATGTAGGATCCGGCACAAATCCCAGTTTGCAGGTGCACCGATAGCTGCCCAGTGTATTCAAACACTCACCATTAGGACATGCTCCTTGCATCTGGCATTCATTAATGTCTATAGGAAGAAAACAACAGATAACCAGAAGTTAAGTTCTTTGCAAAAATTGGCTATAAATTGCTTTTATTGTCCTATTCACTATAAGAAATCTGGTTACAACTAACATAGTATGGTCTTGGCCCTTGATTAGTAGCCTAAAAAGACTTCAAATCCAATCAACACATTTATTGAGCACATGCCATTTTTTAGGCCCTGCAGGTTATAAGAAGATTATCAGAGGGTTCCCTGAACCTCAAGAAATTTGCAATACAGTTGGGAAGACAAGATAGAAACATAAAGGAGCTTGAAGATTTAAATGTCAGTTTGAATAATAGAAGATATTTCAGAAGATCATAAATTTATAGCTAAAAGGCCACCAATATAGTCCCTTCACTTTATAGATGATGAAACTGTGATACATGGATGTCAAATGACTTTATTAGAGTCACATAGAGAATAAGGAGTCAAGTAGGCATTGGGTCCTCTGACACCAAAGGCAAGTCTAATCAACTGCCAAATAAGCAGACCATCAATAACATGAAAAATCAGAGTCATAACAGAGATTGTTTCAGCGTATGTCAGGCGAGGAGGTGGGATCAGAATCTCAGAGTTGGATGGGATTTTAGTGGCCATTTAGTCCAAATCATACACAAAAGAAATCCCTACCATAACATACCTTACAAGTGGTCACCTAGCCTCTGCTTAAAGACCCCCAATAAGGGTGATCTACTACCTCCCTAAGAGGCCCATTCTCCTTTTAGACAACCCTAAGTGCTAAGACATTTTCCTTTACCTCAAGGCTAAATCTGACTTCTACTTATTAGTCCTGGTTCTATCCTCTTGGACCAAAGAGAGCAAGTATGATCTGTCTTCCACATGCAGCCCGCTCAACACTTGAACGGAATTATCATGTCTCTTCCCCTTTCCCAATATTCTCTTCTCCAAGCTAAATATTTCCAGAGGCTCTTAAAGGACCGGTAAGCCTTGGATTCATAAACACAGGGTAAAAAGAACATTCTTAGAGGGACAATTATGTAAGCAAGGGCAGAAGACAGGTAAGCATAAAATTTAGATGCCAGACCATGAAAACTTTTGAATGCCAGGCTAAGTTTGGACTCCATTCTGTAAACAGAAAGAAGGTATTGATATCATTTGGGCAGCAGATTGACTAAAGCAGTGTTCTATGAACATTAGTAAGGCAGGATAGGTTGAAGAAGGGAGAGAATGGAAGAAAGGAGGGTAGTTAAGAAGCTATTATAGCATTCAGATAATAACAGTATGAATGAAGGGATGACAAAGAAAGGATGGATAAGACAAATGATAAAAACAGAGAACCGATAGGATATGATGACTCACTGATTGTTGGGATTGGGGATGGGACAGGAAACTCAGTCCTAACTTTAAAGTTTTGAGTTTTGGAAAATAATAGTGGCACTACTGACCAAAATCGGTCAATTAGGAGAAATCAAGAATTTGCAGTGGAAGAAGCTGAGAAGATACCTTATAAAATGTTAGATATGCAGGGCTGGTATTAAAGAAATGGGCCAAGCCTAGTGAGATTTATTTGGGAGTAGCCATTCATACAATGGCAATTTAATGGTGAATCACAGGGAAATCGTAGTAATTAGTGTTTGAAAGAAACCAAAAATAAAATGTGTTCTTTTTTTTTTTTAATTTATTTTTGACATGTTTGGTTTTCAGCCTTGATTTTCACAGGCGTTTGAATTACAAATTTTCTCCCCATTTCCTCCCCCCCCC
>JAQQSZ010019250.1:0-10406 GCA_028646595.1 Phalanger gymnotis
CCAGGGCATGCTTTGTTACTCCCACTCTGCCCCACTCCTCTCCCTGAGGCTCGAGCCCCCTCCTACCTCCCCCCAACACACACTGTGCCCAAGTGTTTATGAAGTTCTTACTGTGTGTGAGGCAGGAGACCTGACAAAGTTAGTCCCTACCCTCATGGAGCTCACAACTAGGTGACTAGGTATCTACAAGCTATAGACAAATAATCTTAGAGGAAACACCCCAGAGGGAGGGTGGGGCATTGGAGCTGAGCCTTGGAGGAAGCCAGAGGGCCGGGGTGAGAGAGCAGAACATCCCAGCAGGCTCTTCCCATTCTCCTGGTTTTTTCCTGACCTCTCTAATGACTATTTCTCTGCTACATCCTTGCCTCTCCCCTCCCTCCTAATATTGGAACTTTCCAACGTTCTTTCTTTGTCTTTCCTCTCTCTCTACTCCCTCCCTTGGCAATCTTTGAGGAGAGACATGCGGGAATCCTATGCATGGAATGACCTTAGGATTGCCTTTTATTTCTTGGCAAATGGACAGTGATACTTCAGAAATGAGACATTTTGAAGAACTAGAATAAAGGGTGTCATCCAAAGAGGGATGAGTGAACATGGAAATGGGCCAGTCACCTGGTGAAAGTGAGAGAGGAACTGATGGACATTACCCGTGTGCTCCCCTGGGCCTTAGAGATGTCATTAGAGAACAGAGGAAAGCCTCCGGCATTGGGTAACCCCGCCCTGCTACCCCCACCCCCATCTGACTTAGGAGAGAGAGTGAATGAGAGTTACGTAGGAAGCAAAGGCATAGATGGGCTCTAATCTATACACACTGGTGAGATCATCCATCTTTCGGAGGATGCTTGTTAGACATAAGTCCTTCCACCAGACTTTGATTTGTGAGCCATCCACAGAGTAATGGAAGTTGGAGGGGTGGTGGTGAGTGAGCTCACCCAACTCTTCCCCCTGGATAGGGACTCCTATTTGGCACCATTCCACCCAACTCTCCATCCCAGCCAGTCCAGCCCCACTAGCCAGAATACCCTGTGGTCCCAATTACTTAACTGAGAGTTTGTTTTGAAATGCAAATAGTTTGTAATCAGACTGGGAAGGGAGAACCAGACACCTCATCCTCTCTTCCTGAATGAAGCCAGGAGTTGGAGTTTTAGAAGAGATATCTTTCTTTTCTTTTCTCTTTTTCTTTCTTTCTTTCTTTCTTTCTTCCTTTCTTCCTTTCTTTCTTTCTTTCTTTCTTTCTTTCTTTCTTTCTTTCTTTCTTTCTCTCTCTCTCTCTCTCTCTCTCTCTCTCTCTCTCTCTCTCTGATTTTAATGTGGTGTAAATTAGGTCTAGGGCAGCTAAGTGGCATACTGGATTGAGTGTCAATCCTGAAGTCAGGAAGACTCATCTTCCCGAGTTCGAATCCAGCCCAGACACTTACTAGCTGTGTGACCCTGGGCAAATCACTTTACCCTGTTTGCTTCAGTTTTTTCATCTGTAAAATGACCTGGAGGAAGAAATGGCAAGCCACTCCAGTATATTCACCAAGAAAACCTCAAATGGGGTCATGAAGAGTAGGACATGACTGAAAACCCAACTGAACAACAACAAATTAGGTCTAAATAAAAACAAACGAAACATAATTAGAAACTGGCCTCGAGGGCTCCTGGTACTCCTTCACAACTTTTCCCTTCCTCCTGGTCTCTGCCACTGACCAGTGATATCCTAGGGGCTTCTCTACTTATCTCAAAGGTGGGGGGGTGTACACCAAATTCTCAAAGAAAAATTCCTTTGAAATTTCTTCTTGTTTCTATCTTCTCCTCACTTCTCTTCTGATGTCTCCAGGTCCAACGGTTGCAGAAGATTCTGAGCGCTTTCTAGTTTGGATGACCATCACCATCACCACCACCACCAACAATAACCTAAGTACTGAGGTCCCTTGCTCAACACCAACATTAGTCCGTTGGACTTTATTGACTTCTAATAAATACTGAGCTGATTCAAAGCCCTGAGTGAATGTGAATGTATTCACTGTGCAGATCGATCCAGTGTGCATGCAAATGTGAAAGCTTGAGAAACTTAATGGACTAAATTCAGAAAAACCCTCAGCTCTGGGAATGTCAGCCCAAGACCATGGCAGCCTTCTGTCATGCCTCTCTCAGTTAGTCGTAATATCCAAAGATACCCAAATGGAGATTGGGGAACATATCATACCGTGTATCTTCACCAATCATTGCCCTAGAATCCTTGGAAAGAAAGGAAATGGATGAAACATTGGCCCCACACATTGGAGATAGAACTTCAGTCTATATTTGGGGGAAAGCCAGAAAGTCATTTGGGGGCTGCCATTTCTCAGGACCTGTTTTGGGAACACTGACTATTGCATGGCACAGAGTAGCATCATAGAGGCCCGACCAAAGACAAGTTCTTTTTTCTAGAAGTGCCTGGGAGAGAAATGAATCAAAAGACTTATGTCTTGAGATTTTAGTCCTTCATCCAAGACATAGCTGGGCAATGGCCTTCACTAAAAGTTACTAGGATATGTATGGTTTGTGTGAGAACTTTCTTTCATTTATCTGTTCTGATTGCCCCCCCCGCCCCCGCCCAGGCCAATCACAAAATTTAGAAAGCATTTGCTGCTAAATGGTGAGGTGAGTGATCCTCCCTACTTAATTCCATCCTTGTGAAACCCTAAGTTATATCACATGTCTAAAACTTTCCTTAGCAAGATAGGACTGACTTCATGTAGATGCAGGCATTCATACATACATTTACATAACCCTAATCCTAACCCTCCAACATGTATGTGTATTATTTGGACAGAGAAGTCTAGACAATCGAACTCTGGATCTCTGGAGAGTGGAAAGCAACAGAAATGCTGCTCAATCCTCTGTAAATATAACTCCAGGCTTATTGATAACATACAAGCCATGGATGATCACACACACACACACACATCTATACACAAAAGGATACATGCACTAATTATCGTCCATCCAACTTCTCAGCTATCTCTTTTGTGGTATTTCCAGGAAGACCTATACAGAACTGAAGGCTGGTTCCAAGAGGTCCAGGTGGTTAAGACTAACACTGCCTTATATTCAAAAGCTGCAGCCTTAAAAAATGTTTGATGGGTGCTTTTAAAAAATATGACTATCCCTTTCAAATGACTTCAGTCTCACCACCCCTTGAGACAATTAAGTGATAATTAAGTAAAATAAGCCAACACGTTGCCTGGTAACACCTATAGCTCAGCGACCACCTTTCTGCTTAGAGAAGGGAGCCAAGTAACGTAATGCGTAAATCACTAAACTTAGAGTTAGAAACATCTGGCTTCAAATCCTACCCAAGATACTTTACTAGTTGAATGATCCTGGGCAAGTCATGTAACCTCTCTGGGCTTCAGTTTCCTCAACTGTAAAATGAGGGGGCTGGGCTCAGTGATCTCTAAGATTCCTCCCAACTCTAAATCCATCACACTATGAAGGCCTGGGCTTATATCCCACTTCTGATGCTGGCTAGTGTGACCATAGTCTAGTCACTCAAACTCTCTGAGCCTCAGTTTCTTCAGTAGTAAAATGGCAGAGCTTCAACAAGATGGCACTTAAGCATTGCTCACAGACCTGTCATCGTTCAGTGTCATTTCCCCTGAAATTGTTATGGTCATCGTTTTCTGCTAAAGACCTCATTTCTCAAACATATAGAGAAATGAGTCAAATGCACAAATTCTCCAAGTGATATGGACAGGATAGGGTCAAGGTCAAGGATATGAAAAGGCAGTTTTCAGAAGCTATCTATAGTCACAGGAAAAATGCTCTAAATCATTATTGATTTGAGAAATGCAAATTAAAACAACTTTGTGGCACCATCCCACACCTATCAGATTGACTAACATTATAGGAACAGAAATGGCAAACGTCGGAGGGAATGTGGACAAACTGGGACACTGATGCACGGTTGGTGGAGTTGTGAACTAGTCTAACCATTCTGGAGAACAGTTTGGAATTATGGAATAATTGGAATTATTTGGAATTATGCCCAAAGCACTATTAAATTGTGCATACCCTTTGACCCAGTCATGCCACTACTGTATCCCAAAGAGATTTAAAAAAGGAAAAGGACCTATATGTACAAAAATATTTAGAGCAGCTCCTTTTTTGTGGTGGTGAAGAATTGGAAATGAAAGGGATGCCCATCAATTGTGAAATGGCTGAACAAGTTGTGGTATATGATTGTGATCGAATATTATTGTGCTGTAAAAAATTATTAGCATGGTGCTTTCTGAAAAATCTGGGAAGACTTACATGAACTGATGAAAAGTAAAGTGAGGAGAACTAGGAGAACGTTGTACAGAGTAAACAGCAATAGTGTATCATCATCATCATCATCATCATCATCATCATCATCATCATCATCATCACTGTATTTTGGAAAGTGTTCCTCTATATCTTTTGTGTTCTCAGTTTTGTTAGCATATACCTGTGCATAGTAGGTTCTGATAATTCGTTTTATTTCTTTTGGCTTTGTTGTAATTTCACCTTGTTCATTTGCTATTTTGTTTTTTGTTCGTTTGGTTTTCTGATCTCTTCCCTTTTTGTCAGATTGGCTAAAGGTGTAACAAGTTTATTAATCTTTTCAAAGAACCAAATTTTAGTCTTATTTAACACTTACATATATTTGTTTGCGGTTTATCTATTTCTCTTCTAATTTTTAAATATCTCCTCTTTTGAGATTAGTTTACGTTTGTTTATTTTTGTCTTTTAAATTTTAAAATGTATATTCATTTTATTAATCTTTTCTTTTTCTTCTTTGTTAATATATGCTTGTAGGAATATTCTTTCCCCCCCTGAGTATTGCTCTGGCTGCCTCCCAGAAATTTGGTACCTTGTCACACCGTTATTTTCTTTCAAAAAATTATTAATTGTTTCTATCAGTTGTTCTTTGAACCGCCTATTATTTGGGATCTCATTGTTAAGTGCCAATTTGGGTCTCTGTCTTTTGTTTGCGTTCCCTAAACGGATTACCAATTGTATTGAGTTATGGTCTGTAAACGATGTGTTTACTATTTCTGCCTTTTTACATTTGTTTGCAATATCTCTGTGCCCTAATCTATGGTCGATTTTTCTAAATGTTCCATATGGTGCTTAGAAATGTGCATATTCTTTAGCAATCCCAGTTAGAAGATGCTATAGGTCCAATAGCTCGAATTTTTTCAACAATTTGTTCAGTTCTATAGGTTCCGTTTTGTTTATCTTTCTGTTAGATGTATACAAAACTGAGAGAGGGACATTGAAATCTGCCATTATTGTGTTACTATCTATACCTTCTTATAGTTCAGTTGGTTTTTCCTTTATGAATTTAAAGTTAAGGCACTTCGAGCATAGAAGTGTAATACTGCTATTCATTCATTGCCTATGGCTCCTTTCAGCCTAACATAGTTTCCTTTGTTTATCCCCTTTCATGTTATTAATGTTTGTTTTTGCCTTGTTTAATAGTATGTTTTCAACTCTGACTTTTTTGGATTCACCTTACACATAGTCAATTTTTTTTCCAACTCCTCTTTTTTGTTCTCTGTATATCTTAATTTTTTTTTTAAAAAAAATTATTGTAAGCAACATATTGTAGGATTTTGTTTTCTTATCCAAGATATCATTCTTTTTCATTTTACTGGATGGTTTAATTCATTCGCTTTTAAAGTTATGAGAATTAGGTTTATATTGTCCTCCTTTTGTCTCTAATATTTGGTGTGTTTTTCCTCCCAAATCAGGATTCCCCCACCCCTTTTCTCTGTAAGCACAGCACTTTGTCTCCAGTTATTTTAGCTTAATACACTTTTGTTCAGTTGTGTTTGACTCTTTGGGATCCCATTTGGGGCTTTCTTGACAAAGTTACTGGGGTGGTTTACGATTTCCTTTTCCAGCTCATTTTTACAGATGAGGAAACTGAGGCAAATGGGGTTAAGTGACTTGCCCAAGGTCTCACAGCCACTAAGTGTCTGAAGCCAGATTTGAACTCATGAAGATCAGTCTTCCTGACTCCAGGCCTGGCACTTCATCCACTGCAGAGCCACCTAGTTGCTTCTTTACGGCAATCCTATTCCCGCTGGCTTTCTTCCCCTCCCTCTGAAGCCCACTCTCTTGCTTCCCCACTCTCATTCATTTTTTTTTCCTTTCCCTAGTTTAGGAGTTTTGCCTTACTTATTAGTTCCTTTTTCTTTTTTCTTTTTATCTAGTTATTTAATTCTTCCCGTCTTCTTTTTTCTCTGAGTTAAGGAGTCAAGTGAAATCCTTCTTCTTCTCCCCTTCCAGTTGCTTTGTTTTAATAATTCCATTTTCTGTACCTTCTCCTAAAAAGGATTTTGCCTCCCTCTTCGTTATTTCTCTTCCCTTTCTATCTATTCTAGCCTTTTGTTCTTTGATTCTTGGCCCTTGGACTTATTTAATTCTTTAGTCTCTGTTTTCCTCATGGAATTAAAGCTTCTAAGGTATGTGTTTTGAGTTTCCTATTTTAAGCAGTCTCTGTGCTATTGCCTTGTAGATCTTGCTTCTTGTCCTGACTCTCTTTTCTATTCTGCCGCTCTCTTAGAAATACCCATTTCTAGAAATGGCACAAAGCTTATTGCCCCATGGATACTGTGCAATTCGTTATTTACTTTTGTCCTCCCCTGGACGATTCTTTCCCCTCCCCATTTACCTAACATCTCCTCCCTGGGTCCACACCTCACTCTTCCGAGTGTCACTTGCCCCCAGGAACTCGGATCGCCTTTCTCTGAGGTGAGACAAACGGTTCCTCTGGGCCGTTGTAAAGTCCTCACTTTCCTTTAAAGAATATCTCTCTTCCCCCTGGAAGTGTACCCCTCCCACCGCTGAAACAAAGTTTCCCTTTGTCTTTCTTGCCTCTTTGCCTTCCTGTCCGTTCTCCAGTAGGGCTTCTTCTTCCTGAGAAGCTACGGGACTTATTTTCCCATCTTTGTTAACCTTTGGCTTGATTAAAGCGCATCACATATTCCCATCTCTGTTTTCTTCCCCTCTTCCATATGTATCTTCCCATTCTGAAGTTTAGTCCTACAAAAATTTGGATGGAGCTACTGTCAAGGTTGGTCCCTGTTGCAGGTCTGTTTCTCCCCCATCCCTTCTGTGTGATTTTGGATTTCACTCTTGTCTTCTTGGCTGCTTTTAGAAAGAAATCACTTTGTCGTCTTTCTGTTGTTGCGTTCTTGTCCTGTCCTTGCCTGCTGTGATTATTTACCTTCTTTGTACATCTGCTGTCTGGAGTGTTTGCAAAGCAAATCATTCGTTTGAGTCTTTTTCCCCCTTACAAACCCTTTGACTGTCTCTTTTTATTGAACAATGTTTGATTAAACAAATGTCTTTTTCATTAATGGGCTCCAAAAACATTTACAGCAGGTTTCTCTGATAAAAGCCTCATTTCTCAAATATAGAGAGAACTGAGTCAAATTTATAAGAATAAAAGTCATTACCCAATTGATAAATGGCCAAAGAGTATGAACAGGTAGTTTTCAGAGGGAGAAATCAAGACTATCTATAGTCATAAGAACAAATGCTCTAAATCACTATTGATTAGAGAAATGCAAATTAAAACAATTTTGAGGTACCACCCCGCACCCATCAAATTGGCTAACCTGATAGAGACAGCAGACAACAAACGGAGACACTAATGCATGGTTGGTGGAGTTGTGAACTAGTCCAACCATTCTGGAGAACAGTTTGGAACTATGCCCAAAGGGCTATAAAATTGTGCATACCCTTTGACCCAAACATACCACTACTAGGTCTGTATCCCAAAGAGATAAAAAAAAAAGGTAAGTGGACCTATATGTACAAAAATATTTATAGCAGCTCTTTTTTTGTGGTGGCAAAGAATTGGAAATTAAGGGGATGCTCATCAATTGTGGAATGGCTGAACAAGTTGTGGCATATTATTGTGATGGAATACTATTGTGCCAAAAATATGATTTTTTTTCAGAAAAATCTGGAAAGAATTACACGAACTGATATAAAGTGAAGTGAACAGAACCAGGAGAACATTGTACAGAGTAAGCATCAATATTGTCCAATGATCAACTGTGAATGACTTAGATATCCTTAGCAATACAAAGATTCAAGACAATTCCAAAGGACTTAGGATGAAAAATGCTCTCCACTTCAAGAAAAAGGACTGATGAATTCTGAGTACAGATCGAAGTGGACTTTGTTTTTGTTTTATTTTTCTCATCTTTTTTTGTCTATTTTCTTTTGCAACATGACTAACGTGGAAATGTGCTTTGCATGACTTCTCATGTACAATCGATATTAAATTTCTTGCCTTCTCAAGGAGGGCGGAGGGGAAGGGAGGGAGGGAGAGAATTTGGAACTCAAAATTTCAAAAATATGAATGTTAAGATTGTTTTCACATGTAATTGGAAACACATAACATGTAAAATATTTCAAAAGAGTTAGGTTCTGATTTGCAGGGTAGGTCACCTTTGGTCACCTTTTGAGCTCCTTTACTCTTCAGAGCACTAAGCACATTATTCCATTCCTTCTTGCCATTCCTGGTGGGTGCAGAATAGTCGTGTCATTTGAATTTCTTTTTCTGAAGGTCTTTATATCCTCCTGGTCACTTGTATGGAAATTGTTCAATTGAACCACTATATGTTCTGCAGTTTGGTTTTCTTCTGAAGGTTACCTGTGGATTTTTTTTTATTGGCACTCTGCTTTCTGTGGTCAGAAGTTCTGGGGAGTTTTCTTTTATTATTTCTTGCATCATGGTGTTAAGGTTTTTTTTTTTTGACTTTTCATGTTCTTCTGGGAGACCTATAATCCTTAAATTGTCTTAACACAGACTGTCTTTGATGTCAATAAGTTTTATTTATAAGAAGATTATGTTTTCTTTCACAGTTATTGCTTTTTACTTCTCTTCTCCCAGATTGTCCTTCGCTTCTATATTTCAAATCAGTTTTTTTTTCTCTTTTGGTTCTTTCATGAGACTTGCCACTGTGGATTCACCTTTTTCTATTCTGCTAATTATTTCTGCTATGCAGGGCACAAATTCTGCTTTCACAATTCTTATTCTCTTTTAAACCATTTGGGAACATCCTGCTCTGGTTCTCTGCTCTGTTGAGAATCTAAGGGTCTTTGGCCTCATCAGGTGTTGTTTCATTTCCCTTCGTTTTGCAAAATATATTCATAGACTTCTAGACCCTTTATTTGATCTGGAGGCCACATTCTCTTCTGTTATAGATACATTTTCTGATGGATTATCTGCTTTTGCTCATGGTATCTGAGTTTTTTCTCCTTCTGAGATCTGTGATATTTCAGTCTTCTCCCTTATCCCTCACTTTCCGATTCCTTCCCCTTTGAAGGTGAGGTTTCCTTGTGGGGCTGACACCCTGGCCCAACTTTCCCTATTTCTCGGTTTTCTGGCCAGGACAAGTTTCTGCCTTTGGCTTTTTCCTTTGCAGTGGATGGATTTGCGTGGGGGATGCAGAGAGTTAAGTTTTGCTGCAGGCCTGTGAGTCGGCTTGTGCAGTTTCGTGGGCAGGGGGAGGGGTGCTGAATGAGCCATTTCCTAATTCTCTAAGGAGCTGCTGTTGGCTTTTTTGGTGGCCTTCTTGCCTATTTCCTGTGGGCTTCTGGCTGACCTTTTGTGTAATTCTGGGTTGGAAGACATCATTTACTATTGTTTCTCATTTGATTTCTTGATCATCATTTAAGTTGGTGCAAACTCCAGGATTTTGTTGGAGTAGCAATGTGGGAAAAAGTAGCCGTATTTGAAGAGGACTTGCCAGTCAGCTTCAGATATCCCCTAGTGAATAGAGACCAGTCCAGAGTGGCTATGTCACCCCAGCAAGGAGGCAGAGTGCAGGGCTACGTGCAATCATCAAGTATTTGTTAAATGTTGTGTGCTAGACTCCTGGGGAGATAAAGATGGAAGAAGCTCCCACAATCACCCTTGCTACATTTGTAAAATGGAGCTAAGAATATCCCCTTCCTTCAAGGGGTCGACAGTCTCTTCCATCTCTGATTTTATGGAATACAGCCTAGAAATATACTGAGTTCTCACTGATCAATTTTATTTATGGAAAGACTTCTGATCTCTTCTAGCCTGAGCCGTTGATAAAACTACTATTTTTTTTGTTTTTTTTTAAATTTATTTTTAATATGTTTGGTTCTCAGCATTGATTTTCACAGGCGTTTGAATTACAAATTTTCTCCCCATTTCCTCCCCCCCCCATTCCAAGATGGCGTACACTCTGGTTGCCCTGTTCCCCAGTCTGCCCTCCCCTCCGTCACCCCATTCCCCTCTCATCCGCCTTTCCCTTTCTTTCTTGTAGGGCAAGATAAATCTCTATGCCCCATTGCCTGTGCATCTTATTTTCTAGTTGCATGAAAAAAAATTTTTACTTTTGAACACCTATTTTTTTAAA
>JAQQSZ010019251.1:0-10405 GCA_028646595.1 Phalanger gymnotis
AAAAAAAAAATGGAATGCTTGTCTGGCCAGCCTCTTTAGCATTGAATATATCTTTATTCGTGCTCCTAAATACTTAGGGCAAGGAGTAGGCATGCTTTTTCCTCCTCACCAGGGATATGCTAATAAACATTTAATAACCATGCATGACAGCATTTTAAAGCTTAATTTGCATATAACCATTTTCTCCTTCAATTTCTTAAGCCAAGACAATCAACAAAACAATAAATCAAGTCCTGATCTGTGGTGTTTGCTAACTTCCAAGGTGTAAAGGCTCTTGATGACAATTTAACAATTGACTCCTGTGCAAGCTGGCTCCAGCACACCCCCACTCCTGACTGACATTCCTAGCCTTTCCCCCTGCAACTGAGAGGCAGCTTGGCATTGTGACTAATAGTGGGTTCAAGTCCCCCCTCAGCTATATGCTGGCTGGGTGACCCTAGCTGGGCTAGTCACTTAATTTCTTACTGCTCTAGGCCAGTGGTGACAAACTCAAATAGAAAGGGAGGCCGCATATTGACTTAGAAAACCACATATTAACATTATCTATGTTGTATTGTATATTTATTTTCTTAAAAACTTTCCAATTACATTTTAATCTGTTCCACTTTTGTAGTCACTCAGGGAGCTTAACATCTCTGCTTTAGGCTACTTTCAAAAACCACAAATTATAGTGAAGTTGCCAACTCGCATTGGAGGAAGGAATTTCCTTTTTTGGAATTATCCTATATCCTATGTCACTATAATAATAGGTCCAGTCTTTGCCCTCCTACCATTGTCACTCAGCTTCTCTATTAATAGACCCCACTATCAAGATCTTGGCAACTGTTACCTACTGGCCCCAAGCTTATTCTCAATCCTTTCTAAAAGAATTCGGTATCTGGCTCATAGGCTTCCTCTCCTTTCCACACACTGTCCTATTAATTTCTTGTTGTTCAGTCATTTTAGTCATGTCCCATTCTTCATGAACCCATTTGGGGTTTTCTTGGCAAAGATTCTGGAGTGGTTTGTCATTTCCTTCTCCAGCTCATCTTACAGATGAGGAAACTAGAAGATTAAGTGACTCACCCAGGGTCACACAGCTAATAAGATGAGTCTTCCTGACTCCAGGCCCAGCATTCTATCTACTACACCAGCTGTCCTTGTCCTTATATTATAATTAGAGACTTCAATTCATATATTTATGTCTCCTTAAATAC
The DNA here is from genome assembly GCA_028646595.1 of Phalanger gymnotis. Lineage (NCBI taxonomy): Eukaryota > Metazoa > Chordata > Mammalia > Diprotodontia > Phalangeridae > Phalanger > Phalanger gymnotis. The sequence goes on from JAQQSZ010019251.1 coordinate 1,197, forward strand.
TTTTGCTTCCGAGTTCATCAAACTTCTTGACTGTCATGATTCCCTTCGAACATACATGGAGATGGCCATACCTTTGATCTCTTCATTATCCATAAGTGTCTCATCTCTGCTATCCAGTATTTTGATATTTTTCTAACTATATTGTAGATTATTTCTTGGGGCAGCTAGATGGCACAGTGGATAGAGTGGAAAGAGGAAGATCTGAGTTTAAATCCAGTCTTAGATACTTGGCTGTGTGACCTTGGGCAAGTCACTTAACCCTATTTGCCTCAGTTCCTCATCTGTAAAATGAGCTGGAGAAGGACATGGCAAACCACTGCAGTATCTTTGCCAAGAAAACCCCAAATGGGGTCATGAAGAGTCAGATATGACAGAAACAACTGAACAATAACAATCTCCTGTTCTTCCAAACCTCCTAGCGCCTCACCCCTCCTAAACCAATTCTCTATCCCTACCCTAACCTCCAGTCATTCCATCCTTCCTGGCTTTCTCAGGCCATCACACCTGCCACGACCTCACTTTCCGTGAGAATACCATAGTCAGCCAATTCAACTATACACTGTCCTCTACCCTTTCCATCTGTCTTGCCTCTGAAAACTCATATGTGTGTTCCACTTGTGTGTCTCCAGTGTGTAACATAGTGCTTTGCATATAATAAGCTTTTGATAAATGCTTTTTCATTCATTTCTTAGAGAAGCACTTACCTTTTTCTTTCAGATGAGGCTGGTGCTAGAGTGTCATGCAAACCTAGCTTGCCACCTTCAGGCCACAGAGGGATTTACAGAGAACACTGTGCTCAAGATAAAATAATACATTCAACAGATTTTCCACTAATATGGAAATCACAATTTATTGATGACTCCTGTAGGTCCCTTTGTTCATGTAGTTCCTTGCACCTGGAATACCATTCCCCACCATCAGAGATACCATCCAGTCTTTAAGGTTCAGTCCACGCACTCTTTCCTTCATGAACCTCTTTGTTGTCTTGCCCGTTAGATAATGAGCTTCTTGAGGTCCAAGATTGTCTTTTGCCTCTTTTTGTATCCTCGCAAAGCACAGTGCCTGGTACACAATAAAGGTTTACTGACTCACTGATGGATCACCCCCAACCAGAAATGACCTCTCTTTTCTCTGACTCTTTTATTGCTTTATACCATGTGCCCTCATCACATAACGCCTTGTGTTGTAATTATTGGTTTTCCTCTTCCCCCTCCTCTATAGCAAGGTTCTAGAGGATGCTTTTTTGCTTTTTTATAAATGCTTTTTATAAATCTTTGGATTCTCCACCATCCTTGTAGAGCAAAAGCTTAACAAGCATTTGCTGAAGGAAAGAGAAATGAACCAATGAGCAAATATGGCAAGATCATCAGGGAAATTTCATGGAGAGGAAGATCTATTTCAATGACAGATCAGTGAAATTCCACATATATATTCAAAAGTAAACAAGGAAGGCCTCCAGCACATTGGGTGGACCCCTTTGTGGCAAATATGGGAGGGTATAGATAAGAGTTGCACAGGATAGGAAGGTTTGAATGAGCTGCTATGTGCATCATTAGCTGGAACAGCCAATCCAAAGAAGTCATAGATACATCAGAATATTTGATATCCTGATGCCACACCCCTCCCCCAGTAATGCTAGTGCCTAACCTCTTAAAATTACTTCCAATTTTTCACATATGCATCTATATATATGCATACATGTATCATCTATATCTACATACGTGTAGATATACATACATGTGTATGTACATGTGTGTATATGTGTATATAATGTGTATATATGTATGTGTATTACATGTGTGTATGTATATCTTGATTGTACACAGTTGTTTGCCCCATTAGACTGTGAGCTCCTTGAGAATAAGGATTATTTTTTACCTTCTTTGTATCCCCAGCTCTTAACACGGTGCCTGACACATAGTAGGCATTTAATAAATGTTTTTGTCCTATATATATCTAGTTTGTACATAGTTGTCTACATGTTGTCTCTCCCATTAGACTGTTGGCTCCTAGAAAGCAGGGACTGCTTCTTGCCTTTCTTCATATCCTATTCTTTGTAGTGCCTGGAACACAGTAGGCACTAAATAAATGCTTACTGACTGAATGACTGCTCTATAGCTGACTAACTGTTAAGTCAGTCATCAGGTGTCATTGACAACAATGGCTACAAATATTTTACCCTCTGTGATCCTCTTGGGGATCCCCCCAGGTTCAAAGACTGCACTCAGAAACCAACACAACCCATTAGTATTTTTAAATGATTCTTTGGACCAAGTTCTCCAGTGCTAACTCTGGACCCCTAAGGTATATGAAGGAGAATAGGAATATAGGTTATTTCATTTCAGGTCTGAAATTACCGCTCTCTCTAAGTATTATGATACAAGCACAGTTGTTATCCCCGTCCATCATTTTTCTTCTTTAATTCCTAACCTGTTTCTTTTTTGTTTAAAGGAACACATAAAGGACTACATTAGCTACATACTTGAGGGGGAAAAAAGAGTATATCTTGCTATTATCTTCATTCCTATTTGCTCTTCCCATTAGAACTCTCTCTCTCTTAACTGCTAACTTTGATGTCATTTTCCCTGTCTCCATCCTGACTTTTCGGCAGCTTTTGACACTGCTGACTACCATTTCTTTCTAGTCTCTCCTTCCCTTATTTCAATTACACAGCTCCATCATAATCTTCCACCTGCCTCTCTGACTCTTCTCATTCTCCTTTGCAGAATCATTATCCCCCAATGAATGAATGAATGAAAAACATTTATTAAGTGCTTACTGCATGCCAGGCACTTACTAAACACTGTGGTTACAAATACAAAAAGTTAAATAGTTCCTACCCTCAAGGAGCTCACATTTTAATAAGGGAAGCCAACACATAAATGGTAATGGTGGCCACAAAAGGCAATTTTAGTCTCAAGAGTCACAGGAATTGCAGGTTGATCCACAGGGTAGTCCAGTGGTGCTCAAACTTTTTGGTCTCAGGATTCTTTATGCTCTTAAAAAGTATTGAGAACCCAAGAGAACTTTTGTTTATTTAGGTAATATCTGTCAATATTTACTCCTCTTAGAACTTAGCCCACTCCATGAGAGGTGTCAATCTCAATAAATGCTTATATTTGAGAAAAAAAAAGAAAAGAAATTCAAACAGAGAGTTTTAAAATATTTATGGATTCATTTAAAATAACAATAATAAATCTATTATATGTTAACATAAAATAGCTATATTTCCCCCCAAAAAAATAAGAAGAAAGTCATTATTTTACATATTTTTGCAAATCCCTTCAATGTGAGGCATACTAGAATTCAACTAGATTCTTATATTTGCTTCTGCATTCGGTCTGATGCGATTTGTTGTTTTGGTTCAAGAATATGAAGAAAATCCAGTTTCACAAAGATAGATAGTGGGAAAAGGGAGGTCAAATAATATCTTAGTATTATTATGAAAATAGTTTTGACCTTGAAGAGCTTCTGAAAGGCTCTCGGGGATCCCCACAGGTTCGAAGACTGCACTTAGAAAACCAATGGTATAATCATTTGACAGACCCTTTCCATAAGCAATGGCAATGTTAATGTGATTGCTATGCCCAAAGCACGAAGTGCAAGAGAGTGAGGAGAAGAGGGATTCAGATAGCAAGATGGCCTGAGTGGACAAATGGATCGAATGTGAAGGTAAAACATGATCTGGTCTTGGATCTAGATATAGTGGGCAAGATGAGTTTGAACTCATTCAATCACCAGAAAAGTGCCCTGGGTAAGGTTTCCAAAAAGAATGGATTAACTTCCCAGAGCATCCCCCAAGGGGTCTATTCTGGGTTCTCTTCTCTTCTTTTCTTCACATTCTTTCTGTTGATGATCTCGTTTGTACCCATGCATTCAATTATTATCTCTATGTGGATGACTCCAATCTATATATACAGCCCTAATTTTTTGCCAGAATTTCAGTCCCACATCACCAAATGCCTCCTGTAACTTCAACAGACTGCCTAACAACACCTCTAACTGAACATGTCCAAAGCAAACCTTATCATTCCTCAACAAACCCTCCTTTTCTCAAAGCTTTCTTATCTTTGTTAAAGGCACATAATTAGGTTTCATAAACTTGGGAGTCATCTTAACACCCACTTTGGGCTCAGTCTCTCAATCTCCATTTCAATTGGCAAGGTTGGGTCCTCAGAAGGTAGCTGACTACCGCTCCCTCAGGGTTCTGGGAGTAATCCTGAGGGGTTGGGATTTTCTAGTTCTGTTGCACACGTGTCCCTATTGATTATTAATTATCTAGTCAGAATTAATTAACTTGTAAAAGTAGGCATCTTCCAAGGTGCTATAATAAGAAAAGTTGGTACATAACATCCCTCCACACTGGGGGCATATTGTCCCCCTTTCAGACAAGGTCCCTAGGAAGAATGAACTCAAGCTTAGAGACAGCATATTACACAGGGATAACTCGCAGCCCCTGGATACTGGAAGTCTTTCTCTTTATTCAGGGAGTCCTCATGAAGTGTCCCTTAGGTGTAATAACTCTGCTAGGTTCCCAGGGTTGGTACTAATGTGCCTTTCATTAGTGTATCTAGAATTTCCCTCAAGTGTCTCAACTCCTGATTCAGATTCTGCCATCAGCCACCGGCGTTCTGGGGACACTGGTTTCCCTTTTTTGTGAGTACTATTTGAATACTATAGCTAATTTTCCTTCAATATAAAATAGATTAATATTTTAATATTTATCATTAATGTCAAATAGAACAATTAGAGGATAAAGCAAATTGACAGAGTCAAAAGGATGGTACAGGCTACAAAGCAAAAGACGAGGTGAAGTCGAATATGATTGAGGAGATGTTGAGACTGAGGAAAGGAAGTTGAGTAGAGACTCAAGTTACTATTTTGAAAATTTATAATATGGCTATAAAATTTTTTAACTAAGTGCAAAGGTTGAGGTGGAACTCCCCTAAAGAAGTTTAAAAAAATTTTTTTCAAAATCTGAACCAGTAAGGAGAGCAAGGGCAAGTGTGCAGTGATTTCGTCAATGTGTGACATTTGTATTTCTGTTACAACCAGAGATGATTATCAGTGTTCCAAAACTACACTGATCCTCTTGAAGAAGAAGATAGAAGGACTTTAGGAACCTCTCTTCATGCTCCGAGTTGTTAGGGACAATGAAGTCTTATTTAACTTTTGTTATTAACAAAAATTATCTGTTTAGCAAAAGTCCTATTTAGAGGAAATAGCAGTGAAAAATCAAAGAGACAAAAAGAGATCTGAGGAGGACAGACATGACTCCTAGAGAGAGACCGGAGATTGGAAGAGTATTATCCAGAAAGGAAAGGAAAAAGAAAGGGACCACCGTAGATTTAGAGCCTACAAATAAATGTGAAGCTCTCCCTGAAGAGGAAGCTATATGCTCTGAGAAAGAAGCAGCTTCTTGTTTTTTAAAGAACCGTATAGTGCGCAGTTCCCAAAATGTTGTCCAGGAACCCTCAGTGGAGACCCCAAGACCCTTTCAAGTCAAAACTGTTAAGAGCATAATGGGATCACAAGACAAAAAAAATAAATAAATAAAACCACTGATATGGTAGAGCCACAGAAGACATCAGGTAAGAGATCATCCAGCACCGAGGAGTAATAGTGATTCCCTACCGTGGGGTACTGAGGCAACTATTTGTCTACTGGAAAACAACAATCAATAACAATTATCTTCCTAGGATAAGTAACTGAAACCTATACCAGAGAACTTCTCAAGACTGGTCAAAATGTACGACAACTACCTACTTCTGTGTGGACACAAATGACGCTGCCAAAAGGAACCTAAGAAATGTTGTCAGAGATTATGAAGCCTTGAGCAAGAAACAGAAGATCGTAAGGTCCCGGGTTGTGTTTCCTACACCATTGTCCATTGAAGACAAAGGATGCAGAAAAGAAAAACAAATTTGGAAAGTGAACATGCTGGCTAAGAAGGTGGTGTCTGAGAAGGAGATTTGAACTTCTGGACTACAATTTGAAAAATAGCATTGACAGATTCCTCATCAGAGATGGAGAACACCTAATGAAAGCTTGGAAGAATGTGTGTGTGTGTGTGTGTGTGTGTGCGCTGGGTATCCTGCAGATCTAATGAGAAGAGCTTTGAACACAGATGATATATAGTATAGTTATAGATATTGATATAGATGCAGATATGCCCCGGGCTAAATACCACAATGAGTAGTTGTGATAATAGAAGAAAAGCCCTAAAGATGCCATTAACAGGAGACTGAGGGAGGAAGGGAAGAGTTCCAGCCCTTGTGTTCTGCCTCTTTTTGTACTCTAGAGATCAAAAAGCTAGACCACGGGGCAGCTAGGTGGCACAGTGAGTAGAACACTGGCCCTGGAGTCAGGAGGACCTGAGTTCAAATCCAGCCTCGGAAAGTTGACACACGTACTAGCTGTGTGACCTCGGGCAAGTCACTTAACCCCAATTGCCCTGCCAAAAAAACAAACAAAAGAAAAAAGCTAGATGAGAGCCTTAGTCCCCTAAGCTAATAAATTTCTATACCTTTTAAGGAAAAACTAACAACCTTCAGGGGACTGGGGGCTTTAGGGTGTTGCTTCCACTACAAATGGAGCATCCTAGGGATTTGTGGTTCAGTCTCTATTATTTAATATTTTTCTTAATGACTAGAGTAAAATTATATGGGCAGCTAGGTGGCATGGGTGGATAGAGTGCCAGGCCTGGAGTCAGGAAGACCTGTATTCAAATCTGGCCTTAAATGCTTACTAGATCCGTGACCTTAGGCAAGTTACTTTACTCTGTTTGCCTCAGTTTCATCATCTGCAAAATGATCTGGAGAAGGAAATGGCAACCCACTGCAGTATCTTTACCAAGAAAATCCCAAATGGAGTCACGAAGAGTGGAACATGACTGAAATAACTGAACAAAAATAAAATTATAGATGGCATGCTCATCGAATTTGCTTATGACACTAAGCTGGGAGGCTTAGTTAATTCACTTGATGACAAAGTCAGGATCTAAAGAATTGCTAGAGATTTGACCTAAAACTAAGGACATGAATTTCAATAAGGTGTCTTAATGTGTGAGTCCAAAAAAATCAATGTCACAAATATAAGAGGGGGAGGTATGGTTAAGAAGCAGTTCATCTAAAAAGGATCTAGGGGTCTTAGTGGACTGAAAATTCGATACGAATAAGCCGTGTGATATAGAAAACAAACAAATTAAGTTAAACAAACAAATGCATGCATTTGTAACCCTTGTTCCGGAGCTCATCAGTATGGGATTCATACCTCATTGGTGGAGTACAGCCCCCTACTCTATGTGAGGGCAGGAAAACGTTGGAGAGAATGAGAGGGCTTTGGTCTTCTTGGGGTTCTCTTCGAGTTTCAATCCCAGCAGTAATTTTGGACAGTTTTGTCTTCCACCTTCAAGAAAGAAGGAAGAAACCAACCCCAGTTCAGGTTGCTGAAGGAAAAGACTATGGAAAGACATGAGAGGAGCTGGCAGCCTCCATTAGGTCCCTGTCCCTAACTGGCTACACTAGAAATTCTGGGGAGTTTCCCCTTGGGTGAAATCTAGAACTCTCTTTTGTTCAAGCTGAGTTTCCTCATTCCCACTAGGTGACTTCTTTTATTCTGTATTGTCTGGTATATATTCTCCTAGTTATACCTTCTCTGATTTCTGTTTTGTTAGACAAATAGACAAAGTATTTTGCAAGAGATAGGAGAATATTTTGTGGGATCTTTTTAATCTAATGTACACCTGAGTTCCCTTCCTTTCACTCTCTGAGTCTACCCTTATAATACATAATAATTTTCAAGTTACGCATTATTGTAGCCATTGTATACATTGTTCTCCTGGTTTTGCTCACTTTACCCTGCACCGATAGAAGTGCTTCCAGGTTTCTGAGTCCATTCCTTTCATCATTGCTTACAGCACAATAATATTCCATTACATTCAGAGTGGTAGTGGATAAAGAACTAGCCTTTGACACATACAGGCTGTAACCTAGTACAGAGCATGCACTTAATAAATGCTTTTTGAAACATTTATTGATAAACTGGGGGAGAACAAATCAGGATGATAAAGAGCCTTGAGTCTATATCATATATGCATTGGTTAAAGGTACTAGTGATGTTTAGTTTGGAGAGAGTAGCCTGGGAGAGGGGGGAGAGGGAGGGGTTCAGGTGGTTCAGCAGGTATGATAATTGTGTTTAAGTATTTGCAGGACTACTGTGTGAAAAACAGAGGAGACTTGTTCTATTTGGCAGAATAGGGCAAAGTCGGATGGAAATTGCAAAGGGTTAAATTTAGGCTTGATGTCAAGAAAAACATCACTTAAAGCTGTTCAAAAGTGCCTTGAAAGTGGGCACTTTCTCCTTCCTTGGAGGTCTTCAAGCAGACACTAGATGGTGACTCATCAAATATGTTATAATGAGAATTTCTTGTGGATATGAATTGAACTAGATGGTCCACTGATATCTTCTAATTTTCAAATTGTGATTTTTTTTTTCTGCTTCTTCATCCACCCTCAATTCTATGCCTGCCCCTACTACTTCTTTGGGCTTCTTGGTTGCTCTGACCTCAGAGAGAGAGGCATCAGAGTTTGTAATGTGGCAGTCTCAGTAAACAAGTCAATCTTCTTCATAGGATGTCAACATCAGAAGGGAATTCCAAGACCATCTATTCCAACTCGTACCTGAGCAGGAATCTTGCCTGTAATTCTAGAGAGCACAGCTTCCAAAAGGGAACTGCCTGCCTTCACAGGCAAAGAGACCTGTGAGGGATAATAAACAGGACTGTGTACTAGTAGCAAAAGCAAATCCTTATATTTAAGTCCAAGAGGCAGAGGAAGCTGTCAAAGGTCCTAGGAATAAGTCTGGAGCAGAGAGTAGGAAGCCCATTTCTGTTGTTTGTTTTACTATTGTTGCTAGAAATAGAAAAGGCATCAAAGAAGTCGTATCTTTTTGTGGCAGAAGCTTGTATAAGAACTAAGGAATTCCCATGCTCACAGCAGTCTAGAAATCTCATTTGGTATCTAATCCTTGTTCGAGTTTGTGTGCTTTCCTTTGGTTCTGCCCTGATGGGCATGTAGTAGGAAGGCCGAATTTATGATCTCAAAAAGGATCATATAAATATCTGAATGGTTCGAAATCGTTGGGTATACAGAATTCTCCAAGCAGAAGGCATCAAAAAATTTATTCAGGGCCCAGAGCAACAAATTAGC
>JAQQSZ010019252.1:0-2500 GCA_028646595.1 Phalanger gymnotis
AAGGGTAGTTGAAGGGAATATACATATATAGAGAGACAGAGGGCACAGGGTGAGTTGAATATGAAGGGATGATATCTAAAAACATGAAATAAATTTTGGGGATGAGAGAGGAATATATTGAGAGATGGAGAAAAGAAGAGATAGAATGGGGTAAATTATCTCACATAAAAGTGGCAAGAAAAAGCAGTTCTGTAGGAAGAGAAGAGAAGGCAGGTGAGGGGGAATGAGTGAATCTTGCCCTCATCAGATTTGACCTGAAGAGGGAATACCACACATACTCAGTTGGGTATCTTACCCCACAGGAAAGAAGGAGGAAGAAGATAAAAAAAGGGGGATGGTAGAAGGGAGGGCAGATGGGGGAGGAGGTAATCAAAAACAAACCCTTTCAAAAAGGGACAGGGTCAAGGGAGAAAATTAAATAAAGGGGGATAGAATAGGAAGGAGCAAAATACAGTTTTTCACAACATGAGTATTGTGGAAGAGTTTTACATAATGATACGCACGTGGTCTATGTGGAATTGCTTGCTTTCTTAGGGAGTGTGGGTTGAGAGTGAAGAGGGGAGAGAATTTAGAACTCAAAGTTTTAAAAACAGATTTTCAAAAAAAAAGTTTTTCCCTGCAACTGGGAAATAGGATTTACAGGCAATGAGGCATAGAAATCTATCTTGCCCTATAAAAAAGTAAGGGAAAAGGGGATGGGAAGGGAATGGGGTGACAGAAGGGAGGGCTGACTGGGGAACGGGGCAACCAGAATATTTGCCATCTTGAAGTGGGCAGGAGGGTAGAAATGGGGAGAAAATTTGTAATTCAAACTCTTGCGAAAATCAGTGCTGAAAAAGAAAAATATTGAATAAATAAATAAATAAATAAACGAACAAACAAATAAATGAAATGTAAAAAAAAAAAAGAATGTATAACATAGACTCATCTTTTGGACATTGGACATTACCGCTGTGGGTTCCAGCAAGTAAACACAACCACCATTTGACCTAGATATACTTTTGCCAAGTTTGATTCAGGCTTTTGTTACACCAAGGATGCAACATAGCTAGACAAACATGTATATTTGGTATATGTGCTATTGCATTTAAAACTTTTTCAGAAAATCAATTCACTAAGCAAAGTCAGAGCTGAACTCACACGGAGATAATAGAGGAGTTAGTCTTCCAAACATTGTGATTTCGTTTGTGTTTCCAATATGGAAACTCCTATCACCAAAGCAGATTGGCAATTTCTTCTTAATTATAATCTTAGACTTTTAGGGATTTGCATCAAGTTGTCACTTTCTAATAGCTCTTATGTGTCAGAGGCAATATTTGAACTTAGGTCTCCCATCCTCCAAGGCCATGCCCTCTATATGTTATTTCCTCAGGTACTGATAAGGACAGGATCTACAACAGTCAACTCCCAGAAAAAGAAATTCCTTTTCTATGTGAGGGTCAACACTTTATCTGCAACTTTGAGACAATTGCCTAAAACATCAGAAATTAAATGACTCACCGTTGGTGAGTCCCTAGTCCAGACTGCCATTTGATGAAGGGCCCCAGCCATGCTCACCTCACTGGACTCAGCTCCTCTCTGGACTTCTTGACCTCCTTTTCACCAGTATGCAGATAACCTTCCTTATGTTTTCTTACTCCCTTCAAATATAGTCTCTTTGAAGCTAGCAACTAGTTTGCTTATATTTTATTTCCAGTGTTTTATATAGTACCTGGTACATACTAAGTGCTTAATAAATGCTTTGAGAAGAGACTTAAATCAATCCAGGTCCTCCTAGATCCAAAAATGGCCCTCTATCCACTACACCATTCTGCCTTTGTGTTGCCTCTACACATTACAAACACTTTCTCAACTCCGAATTTATCTAAATCCTTCTTTCTTTTTCCTTTACAACTATTAAATTGTTCCTAATTCTGATTCGAGAGTTCTAGTAATCACATGTGATTTTTTTAATCTTATTCTCCTCTTTAACAATTTTGCCTTTTAAAATATTTTTTCTTTTTTTTAATACTCTAGAAGTTCTTAAGGAATTTCTTAGGATTTTATTATATTATATCTAATTATAACTAATATATTATATCTAATTATCGAATATTATTCATGTAATATTTAATTTGACAATGAAGAGATCATTAGTAAGAGATCATTTACCTGTCAGGTCCTCAGTTTCCCTATTGTCAAAATAAAAGGGTTTGACTAGACGTGATTGCCAAGGTCTCTTCCTCTAAAACCTATGAACACTTTCTATCCACAGCAAAAGAGAATCATAGGTTCGTAGGATCATAGAGCTAGATCTAGAAGGCATCTCAGAGACCATGGAGTCTAATCCTTTTATTTTCCAGAAGAGGGAATGGAAGCTCAGAGAGGTTCAGTTATGGGCCAAAGGTCACACAGCAAGTATAAATTAATATTATTTATTTATTTATATAATAAATTTATATTACATATGTAACAATATATCATATAGGGATGGCTTGGTGGTACAGTAGATAGAGCACTG
>JAQQSZ010019252.1:5000-10405 GCA_028646595.1 Phalanger gymnotis
TCAGTCCTTCTCTTGCATAAGGAAATTTCCTACTGTCATTTGGCACACTTAACAATCTCAGCAAAGTCCTTTACTCTCGTATCAGACTTTTAAGTATGCCTCATTAGTCAAGGATAAAGTAACTACACAAAAAAAATCAATGCTCTGATGTCAGAATCTTATCATGAACTTAATGAAATAAAGCTAAGGCCCAAAAGAGCAGAATCAGAAGAAATGAGGGAGTGTGCAATAATTTAGCACAAAAGAGGTGGGAAAAAGAATGAAAAAGAAAGAATGGATAAAGAACTTCTATTAAGACCTACACCTAAGGTATACCCTGAAAAATAAGGATTCTTTCTATGAATCTCAGAACGTTTAAGTGACTTGTCCAGGACTACAGATAGTAAGTGAAAGATGTTGGATTTGAACCCCAGTTCTCTGACTTCTTTGAATGTAGTTGGTTGTTTTGATGTTTAGTGTGTTTCATAAACCACTTAGTTGAAAATAAGAATAAAATAAAATAATCTTATTGCCAGTAAAGCAACAGATTATAAGTCAACACATAGAGAGAATCAATATGCTCAGGATGAGGAAATAATAAAATTATTTTCCTGACAATTAGCATCCTAAAAATAAAACTATCCAGTGAAAGATAGCCTACTAGACAACTGGTAAAAATAAAATAAAATAAAATTTCACTCAATTCTCAAGAAAACGAACACCAAACTGAATCTTCTATCTGTACTTAAAAATGAAAGGTGTAATTACCTTTCATTTAAGTGAAACATCTGAGAAGTCAACCCGAATATAATAGAAGAGTTGAGACTAAGTATTTAGGACAAAGCAGAGGACTCCTATACCTCTCCTATTATCTTTACCTTTTTCTAGTTATATAGATTAAAAAGCGTTTTGGTTTCTGCCTTTCTCTTTAGAATTTAGAACAAGGAAAATATTTGTACTAGCATGTTCCAAAAAGTCACCCCTCTGAGAACCATTTAGATACGCTTTTAATGTAGCTATTATTGATCAGAAAAACAAAACATTTGTGTATTCATATTACAAAACTAAATAAAAACACATTTCTAGAATCATATTCTGATCCAGTTCTGGAGGTCCGGGGGAATAGTGGGAGAGGATCTGGATTTTTACACATCCTGAAAAGCCATGTCTACTTATAAAAAGAGAGGGCACAATTTCTCTACCTGTGCAAACACTTTTTTAAATAATATTTTTCCTAATTATATGTGAAAACAATTTTTAACATTTGGTTTTTTTTAAGTTTTGAGTACCAAATTCTAACATTCTCTCCCTTTCCTCCCCACTCTCTGAGACAGTAAGCAATCTAATATAGGTTGTACATGTTCAATCATGTAAAACATACTTGCATATTAATCATTCCGTGGAAGAAAAGTCAAACTAAAAAATGTAAAAAGCAAAGAAAGTTGAAAAATAGTAAGCTTTGATCTGTATTCAGGTGCCATCAGTTTTTTTTTCCCTCTAGAGGCAGGTAACATTTTTTCAACATGAGTCTTCTGGGATTGTCTTGGATCATTAAGAGTTTCACAGTTGATCATCATACAACGTTACTGTTACTGTGTACAATGGTCTCCTGGTTCTACTCACTTCACTCTGCATCAGGGCATGTAAGTCTTTACAGGCTTTTCTAAAACCATCCTCGTGCAAACGTTTTTTGGGGGGATGGACACTTCTGTATTTGACAAAAGCCAGAAAAATGAGGATGGCTGTGAAAATATGGTAACAGTACCCTGCAAGTTCACTTTTTTTTTTAGGATGCAGCAAAAGCAGTTCTTTTTTTATAGCTCCTTTTTTTAATAGAAGAGTGAGAGTAGAAAGTGAAAAAGCAGGAATCTGGTTAACACAAAATGTAATCTGGTGAATTGGTCACTGTAAAAAGTAGAAATATTTTTGTATAACCCTGGGCTCACTAAAGCTTTCTTTATTATCTGTTATTTAGACAGAATCTAAGGCATTAGGAAAAGCAGCTGAGTTATATTCCTTAGTTTACTGCCAATATCTCTATCCCTATTGAAAGGCAGCAAAGTGGAGTGGAGAAAGCTCTGAGCTTGGATGCAGGAGATAGTGACTTGAATCCTAGTTTTGATATTTAGGACAAGTCTCTTAACCTCTCTGAGACTCAGTTTCTTCATCTGTAAAATGGGGATAATAGTTACAGGTACTACTTCACAGCAATGCAGTTCAAAAAGTGTTTAATCAACTTAAATAATATAGAAATATGAGGTATTGTTATCCTATTTCATATACAGAAAACCAAACCCTACTACTATGGAAGGACATTGGGGAAAGAGGAAGTGAGGAATTCTTCTAGAGCAACACTGCAGTGCAAAGTCCTATGATCCACAATTATTTATAGATACGATGAAGAAGCAACTTCTCTGGTTGTGTGGTAAATTTATTGTACATTTACTAGTTGTATGACCTTGGGCAAGTAACTGGACCTCCCTGACCTTCAGTTCCCTCTTCTGTAAGAATGAAAGGAATAGACTCCATGGCCTCTGGGACTAGTTCTATGATCCTGTGAGCCTATGATCCTCTTTTGCTGTGAATAGAAAGTATTCACAGGCTTTAGAGAAAGAGACTTGGCAATCATGTCTACTCAAACCCCTTATTTTAACAATAGAGAAACTGAGGACTTGACAGGTAAAGAATCTCTTACCAATGATCTCTTAATTGTCAAATCTAAATACCTTTTCTCAGTCCTCACTCTTCTTGACATCTTCATAGCATCCAATACTGCTAATTGACTTCTCTTTCTGAGCAGCTAGGTGGCCCAGTGGATAGAGGGCTGGCTGTGAGTCAGGAAGACTGCTGTTCTTCCTGAGTTCAAATCTGGCCTCAGACACTTACTATCTGGGTGACCTGAGGCAAGTCACGTATCTCTGCTTGCTTCAGTTTCCTCATCTACAAAAAGAGAAGGAAATAGCAAACTACTCCAGTATCTTTGCTAAGAACAGAAATGAATGAGTGGCAAGACAGACATTTATAGGAGCCAAGCAGGCCCTAAAAACTACTGTGTAGTTTTATTGGGCCAAATCCTCTAAATGGGTTTGGGGGATACAAACTGACAGTCAGAAATTTGGCAGGAATTAAAAGGAATTTGCTAACCCGAAATGACCTACAGTCCAAGATTTCAAGTTGGTACTACTAGGAGAAAGGTGGTCAAAAGGACAGAAAGGGACCTTTTGAGGAATTTGGTTAGTTGCTTAGTTAGGTAAGTAGTTAATGGCCAGAGATGATGAACCAAAAAGACTTTCCAGGGGAAAATTTACTAGCCAACTTGTTCCAGAAAATGGTAGCAAAGAGAAGCAAATAATTTTCAAGAGATTAAATAGATGACCAATAGATGATAGAAGAGAGCAGCTCAATAACCATAAGACCAGTTTTTGCTTGTTTTGTTGTGGGGTTTTTTGGACATTTGCGGTCATGTTCAAGTCTTCATGACTCCTTTCGTGGTTTTCTTAGCAAAGATACTGAAATGGTTTGCCATTCCTTCTCCAGACAATTTTACAGATGACAAAACTGAGGCCAACTGCTTTAAATGACTTGCCCAAAGTTACACAGCTAGTAAATGTCTGAGGCTGGATTTGAACTCAGATCTTTCTGACTCTAGTTGCAGCAGAGACTCCCAAAGGAGAGTAGAAACACCATGTCCAATAAAAAGGACATGATAGTAGAGAGCATAGACAAAATGTCCAGCAGAAAACAACAGCAAGCACATAGCAGTATCATTAGACAACACCAATGGCTCCAAAGTGCAGGAGATGTGCTTTTCCCTGATCACTTACACATTCTGGCCACATTTCCCTAGCTCTTTGTTCCTTTATGTGAACTTTCGGGCTGCACACATTCCCTAAATGTATGTTTTCCTTGTGTATTCCATGTTCATACATGTTCTTTACATATATTCCCTCTTCCATTGATATATGATAATCCAAAGGAAAATCTACACCATGTGTGGCCTTTTTTGGTCATTCAATGTGCAAGGCTACTTCATTTGATATATTTTAGTCAGCATTAATATGTTTTCTTTCCTTACAAAAATAAAAATAAGGCTACTTTGATGGAGGATTTTTTCCTAAGGGCACATAAAAAGTTTAAATCATTATGCCCCAAAATCTCAGCAACCACCACAGTCACAAAGTACAGCCAAATATCCAGACCAAAAGGGGACAAGATCATTATCACTATCCAGTCAGAAAAATGACAATTGTAAGTTTTATGTCTAGTTTTCTTAGGATTTTCTGTAGACTAAGAAATCATTAGGAGAAAAAGGAAAGAGAAGGCAAAGAAGAGGTCTGAACAAGCTGTCTCTATTAAACATGAACTAATTTATGAGAAAGAGCAAAAAGAACTTTTAACTTAGCACCTAGACCTTGTTTCCCTAATGATATGTATAGAGATCTTTTCTAATGTTCAATGATTTAATGAGAATTTAAACTCCAGTCTGATCCAACTCTGCTTATTGAAAACACATTACCCAGATCCATTTCTACATACATACGTGCATACACAACGTGCATTAGCAAGCATGCATACATACCAATATATAAGCACGCAAACATACCAAGATCTTTTAAGAGGCAATCATATTTATAAGGCTTGAACTGTGAAAGGAGGAGGTAAGAGAGGGGAGGCAGAGGATACAACGGTTTACTATGAAATGGGCAATTGATTTCCTGATGATGGATGAGTTAAAATTCCACACAGAAAAATAACAACCACTTGACCTTTAAATATGCTGGTTTGAATCCAATCAAATTTCAACAAGCATGAGATTTGGCAAAAGGAGCACATTTGCACACCAATTATTTTCATAGTGTACATGACTGAGTTCAAGGAGACTTGTTTAGACAAAGAATAAATGTCCATTTTCAAAATCCAAGACACGGGGCTGGGATATCTTGGTCACAGGATTTTCCTGAGAAAAGAGGATTTTCTTGAGTAAGAGCTCTGCCTAGAGAGAAAAGGTTTCTCCAATGTTTGCTTTTAATTTTTTTATTTAATATTTTTAGTTTTCAGCATTGATTTTCACAAGAGTTTGAATTACAAATTTTCTCCCCATTTCTACCCTCCTGCCCACTCCAAGATGGCATATACTCTGATTGCCCTGTTCCCCAGTCAGCCCTCCCTTCTGTCACCCCACTCCACCCCATCTCCTTTTCCCTTATTTTCTTGTAGGGGTAGATTTCTATGCCCCATTGCCTGTGCATCTTATTTTCTAGTTGCATGCAAAAACTTGTTTTTGAAAATCTACTTTTAAAACTTTGAGTTCCAAATTCTCTCTCCTCTTCTCTCCCCACCCACCCTCCCTAAGAGGGCAAGCAATTCAACATAGGCCACATGTGTATCATTATGTAAAACCCTTCCACAATACTCATGTTGTGAAA
>JAQQSZ010019253.1:0-10405 GCA_028646595.1 Phalanger gymnotis
TATATATATGTATGTATGTATATACACATATATATACATACATACCCACACATACATATATATATAAACATAAACACACACACACACACACACACACACACACACATATATATATATATATATATATACATATATATGCATATTCCCTTCAGCTACCCTAATACTGAGGTCTCATGAATCATAAACATCATCTTTCCAGGTAAGAATGTAAACAAAACAGTTCAATTTTAGTAAGTCCCTTGTAATTTCCTTTTCTTGTTCTCTTTCTTTTTTACCTTTTCATGCTTCTCTTGATTCTTGTGTTTGAAAGTCAAATTTTCTATTCAGCTCTGGTCTTTTTGCTGAGAAAGCTTGAAAGTCCTCTATTTTATTGAAAATCCATATTTTGCCTTGGAGCATGATACTCAGTTTTGCTGGGTAGGTGTGTAATTCAAACCCTTGTGAAAATCAATGCAGAAAACTAAATATATTAAATAAATTAAATAAAAACATTTAAAAAATTAAGAAAAAAAGAAATTTAAAATAATTACATTAGCAAGTAAAGCATTTTATCATCACTATGAAAATAATCTTAACTTAATGGACTCCCTGAAAGGATCTCACCAAGTATCCCTGGACTATACTTTGAGAACTAGTGCCTTATGTGAACACATATTTCCCTGTTGAAAACCTCATGATTTCAGTCCTCAGAAGGTGTCAAAAAGCTCATCTCTGTGGTCACATCTGTCAGCCTTGAAAGATGTTGATGTGTGCATGGGTGTCTTATCTAAGGAGGTCTTTCAAGGTAGCCTTTTGTTCAACTGAGTAAAATCCTTTCTTAAAGTCAAAAAACAATATATATTATTACCTACATTTCTCAATAAAGATGTGGCCTGCTGTCGATCATCTTCTGTGAAAGTCTGCTGGTTCCCTATTCAAGCTTTCACCAAGGGTTCACTCCTTCTGGCATTCACAATCTGTATCCTGACTATCTTTTTGAGTCTTCTTACACACTACAATGCAGCCATCCTGCCCTACTTGCTCTTCTGTACACATTTTGTTCCATCTTCCATGCTTTAGCAGAAATTCTCTTTCTTGAATGCTTATCCTCTTCAGCTATGCGTGTTAGCATCGCTGGCTTCCTTCATGACTCACATCAAGCACACCCTCTTGCAGAAGGCAGATATTGTCTTTAACTCACAAAGAAAATAAGCCTTTATTAACTAATATGTAACAAGTACTGTGCTAAATGCTTCACAGATATTATCTCATTTGATTTCCAAAACCCTAGAGGTAGGTGCCGTTTATTATCCCCACTTTACAGTTGAAGAAACTGAGGCAGATAGCAGCTTAGTGATTTGCTCAGGGTCACACTGTTAGTAAATGTCTGAGGCCAGATTTGAACTCTGGTATTCCTGACTCTAGGCCCAGTGCTCTATTCACTGCTCCATCTAGCTGCTTCCTTTAAGATGTGATTTCTTTGAGAGTAAAGTCTGTTTCTGCTTTTTGTGTGTCTCTCCAGTGCAATTCCAGAATGCCTGAGAGTGTTTATAGAAACGAGGTTACTGAAGGAAATGTCTGAGCACTACATATGATATCCTAATGAAGTGGACACTAGGAGTGGACTACTACAAAAGAGGCTGGATGTCCTCCCTTCCCTCTTACTCCTTCCCATGTACCACTGTCTCTATAAGGCCTACTTACCAAAGGAGATTGACCCATGACTCTTCCTGTCAACATATCAGTCAAATATTCCCATCATGGTTAAACACCTAGGTGTAGTCATTAACAATCCTTAATGAAAGGTTTGGGCAGGTAGGTGGGGCAGTACATAGAGTGCTAGGGCTCAAATAAGGAAGACTCATTTTCTTGAGTTCAAATCTGGCTTCAAACAATTACTAGCTGCATGACCTTGGCCAAGTCACTTAACTCTCTTTGCCTCAGTTTTCTCATTTATAAAATAAACCACGGAAGGAAAGAACAAACCACTCCAGTATCTTTGCCAAGAAAACCCCAGATAGGGTCACAGAGAGTCAGACACCACTGAAATGACTAAAGTACAACCAGTAAAGTAAGTGTATGGATGATAAAGGTTAAATAAAGCAAAGATGAAATATTGTCCTCATTCAGGTAGTTTCAGTCAATCAATAAGCATTTATTAACCCCCTACAAACTGCCAGACACCACATTAGATAGCAGAAATACAAAGATAAAAATGAAGCAGCCCTTCACATCAGGATACTTATATCATATTGTTAGTAATACCATGTTATCATAACAGAAAATACAAAATATATGCAAAGCAAATGCAAGGTAAATTCAAGTCATTCGGGGGAATTGGGGTGAGGCGGGAGCTTCTGGGAGGATTAAGAAAGATCTCATATAGAAAGTCGTGCTTGAACTCAAATTTAAAATGTAAGGGATGGTGGGATGTGATTCCCCACCACCCACTTCAGAGGATGCAGTCACAGATGATGAAGTCTAATGTAATAACAAGGTATTCAGATCACCATAAAATATGCCCAAACCCAGTGATCCTTTTACAAAATAATGAACACCTCTGTGACACAGAAGAGTGAGCAACACATTTGCCACACCCCTGGGAGCTTTAAATAGCTAACTTAGGGAGTTCCAGAGTACAGACTCAGGAAAACTTTGTAGGGTGGAGTCTTCCAGGGACAGAGAAGATATACTCTGCCTGGCCCCATTACCAGTAGCAACAGCTTGCCTAGAGGAAAACATCCTGTCTAGTAGGTTCAATGGCTCCCTAGTTTAAGAGAGTTGAATTGAAGGATGAATTGAATAATGAAAGACATATACTCTAGACAGACATGTACAAAGAAAGTCACATGTAGTAGGGAGCAGCTTCAAGGACAGGGACTCCTGGCAGCGAAAAGAGAACAATCTATGGACTCAAGATAAAGATGTATGTTGCAATCTAGAATCGAGCTATGGAGAGGATCAGACCCTGGAAACCTAGATGAGCAATCTATATCATGAAAACTCCATGAAGATAAGATGGATTTCTGTGCCATGTTTTTTCTACATATTACTACCAATTTACTCTGTGTGAGTCTACTCTTTCCTAGGATACTCTGTGTGTGGGGGAAATTGTGCCTTCCTAATAAATCCCTTTGCTAAAGCCAAGTCTACCAGCTGATTTTTTTAAAAATTTAGGGAATACGCCAATAGGGGCTTGTGAGCCCCTACCAAGTTTATATCTGGAACGAGAATCAGTCATGTCACTGGAGATCCAAGCTCTAAATCTGTAAGCAGGAGTTAGTGATTAGTCCAGAGGAGATGCTATAAAAAGAAGGTAATACTTTTAAGAAGTAGAGATGAAGAGGGAGTGTATTCCAAAGAGACAGTCTTTGCAGAGGCTTAGAAACAGAAAATAGAACATCACTTGCAAGGGATGGCAATTAGGACCATCAAATGCATGAAGTGGAGAAATGTGTACCAAGTCTAAAGTATGTGCTGAAGCCATGTTAGGAAGGGTATAAAACGCCTAACAGGGGAGTGGCATTTTATCCTAGATATAATATGCAGCCACAGAAACTTCTCGATTGGGGCAATAACCTAGTGAGACCCATGATATAGGAAGATTATATTAGCAACTGTGTTGCAGTATGGCTTAGAGAGAGTCTGGATGCAGGAAGACCAATTAGGAAGGTCTTGCAAAAGTCCAGGTGAGAGGTGGCGAAGACCTGAATTAGGGTAGTAGCCATGTGAATGAAGAAAAGGAGATGGATGTGGGCTGTGTTGTATTGGCAGAATGGAAGTGGGACATGTGGTAGAGGCAGGATTGAAAAGAATCCACAATTGGTTAGATGAGGGTCTGAGCAAAGAGAGAGTGAAGGGTAAGGGATGACTCTCAGGTTGCAATTCTGGGTAACTGGAAAAACAGTAATACGCTTGATAGGATACCCTTGATAGGGAAGTTAAGAAGAGGAAAAAGATGAGTTGTGAGAAAATGAAAATAGATTCTAATTGGGCATGTTGAGTTTGTGATGTCTATGTCTATGTCTGTGTCCATGTCTGATTCTAAAAAGCCAAAAGGAAGTGAATTATCCAAGACTGGAGTATAGGAGACAGACTAAAATGAATTCTGGATTAGAAGTCATCTTCACAGAGATGATAATTGAACCCATGGGAGATGATGAGACCAACAAGCAAGAATATAATTGATAAAGAAAAAAGATGGGCCAAGGATAGGACTTTGAGGTGTACCCACAATTAGGTGACAGGACATGAATGATAAGTGAGCAAAGGAAATTGAGAAGGAACAGCCAGACAAGTAAGAGGAGAACCAGAAGGAAGCAGTGTCATGAAAATCAAGAGAAGACATACCTGGTGGTCAAGTGTCAAAAACTGTAGAGAATGAGTCAAGAAAGATGAGAACTTAGGAAAGGCCAGTGATCTTCAATTGCTTTAAGAAAAATATTATACGCATACAAAAATAGAAAAATACACACACATACATGTACATATATATTATGTGTGTGTTTTACATATATAACTTACTAATTATATAGCTAAAGATGTCAGATGAATAAATAACATCAGCAGAGATATTGAATAGGCCTGTGATTTCACTGGTATAGAGACCTCCTATGGAAGGAAACTTCCCCTGCCAATGGAGGTAGGCACTTTCTATACAATTCATATTCTTAAAGATCTGCTTAGGGTCCTGAGGGGGAGAGGGAGTTGCTCAGGATGACACAATCATCATATGCCAGGTAGAACTTGAACTAAAGCCTTCCTAATTCAAAGGCCAGCTTTCTATCCACTAAGTCATGATAATTTTCTATAACATGCACAAATTAAAGTTATATTAAATTTAAATACATTTATATTTCTTACATACATGTAAAACTGTAATTTCATGACTATAGTAAAAAAATTCCAGTCATTTTCCACCCAATCATGAAGTATGTACACCACTACCCACTCCTTCCAAATCTTGGGAGAACTGTTATCAAATCAAGACACTAATCAGCCTCTAGGATTACCCTATTGCCTCATCTTCCCATTAATCAACTCCTCAGACCTTTCCTGGCCACCACTTCTTATGCATATTTTCTTCATATAGTTGAATATAATGGATAGAGTGCCAGGCCTGGAATCAGAAAGACTCGACTTTATGAGTTCAAATCTGGCGTCAGATACTTCCTCCCTATATGAACTCACTTAACCCTGTTGGTCTCAGTATCCTCATCTGTAAAATGAGCCAGAGAAGGAAATGATAAACCACTCTAGTATCTTTACCAACAAAACACCAGATATGGTCATAGAGAATCAGACAAGATTGAAAAGACTGAGCAACAGCATTGGAATGCAAGGTCATTGAAGGCAAAAGTAGTCTCCCTTTTGTATTGGTATTTCCTGTGCTTGGTACAATGCTTGACACTAGTGAGTACTTAATGCATGCTTCTTTATTCATTCATTCATCCATCCTTCACACTGCTGCCAAATAATCTTTCTAATTCATTTGTAACATTTACTCCTGTGCTCAAAAACCTTCAATGACTCCCTCATACATGCGCAAGAATTATTGTGGAGTGTGTCTAAATAAGATTATTATAATATAAACTCCTTAGTTTGGCATTTAGAATACTTTTAAACCCAGCCCTAATCTAACTTTCTGGTTTTGCTTGACCTTACTCTTCATGCCATTGCATTCCAGTCAAAATGGCATCAAGAAAGGCCTCATGTAGAAGGTAGTGTTTGAGATGAGCTTTGAAGGAAATGAGAGATTCTAAGAGGCGGAGATGAGGAGGGAGAGTGTTCTAGGAATGCGAATTAACCAGTGCAAAGGCAGAGAGAGAAGACGGAACAACTTCTGTAAGGAACAGCAAGGCCAGTTCAACTAATTGCAAAATGGGGAAAGGGGAGTAAAGAATAATAAGGCTAAAAAGGTAAGATGGAATCAGGTTGTCAAAGGTTTTAATGAACAACAAAGGAGTTTTATTTTACCTGAGAGAAATTAGGAAACCATTGGATTTTTTTGAGTAGGGGAGTGACATGGTCAATCTCTCTTTTAGAAAGGTCACTTGAGTAGATTGGTAAGGCCATAGATTTAAAGCAGAATGTGAGAAAGGCCAGAACTAGGGTGTTGTGATTTGAATAGAGACAAAGGGGGATGGGTGTTAAAAACATTGTGGAGATAGACGCAAAGTTTGTCAACTGAATAGGTGTGAGAGGTATGTCAGAGTAAAGAGCATAGGAACACTCTAAGCTTTCCCATGTGTTTGCCTATAAGGGTGTTGGTGCTTTTGAGAGAGATATAGAAGTTCATAAGCGGGATGGGTTTGGAGAAAAATGTGAGTTCTGTTTTCTCTATGTTGAGTTTTAGGTGCCTCTCCTACATTGTTAGATATCTAGTTCTGAATATCTAATAGGTAGTTGGTGATGTGGTACTAGAACTAAGGAGAGAAACAGTATCTATCTGGAAGTCATCTGCGTCTCAATGATCATTAAACTCATGGGAGCTAATTAAGTCAATAGGAGAGTATACAGAAAAGAGTAGAAGGTTCACAATAGAGTTTTGGCATACATCCACATTCAGGGTATGGGAGATGGATGATGACCCAACAAGGGAGTTTGAGTAGCAGTCAAACCACAGGAGGAAGAAAACCTAGAAAATATAGAATAATGAAATTCCAAAGAATCAGAAGTATCCAGGAGGACAGAATGGGAGCAGTGTCAGATACTGCAGAGTGGGGAGGAAAAGGAGGAAGACTAAGAAAAGTCATCAGATTTGGCAATTAAGAGATCATTGCTAACTGTGGAGAGTTTTATGGGGTCAGAAGCCATATTACAAAGGATTGAGAAATGAATGAGGAGGAAACAAGATTAAATAGCTTTCTCTAGGCCATATGGCTATGAAGAGAAATATAAAATGATAGTTTGAGGGGATGGTAGAGTTAAGAGGATTTCTTTTGTGCTTTTCTTTCTTCACAGATAAAGATATGTTTATAGGAAGCAGGCAAAGAACACATATATAAGGAGATATTGGAGATCTCAGCAAGAATTGAAAAGACTATGGGGCATATATGCATTTTGGGACTCATGCAAACAGTGATACACCTGCATGAAGACAAGATAGCAAATATCTGGCATTGGGAGGTACTCTTTTAGAGAAAGTCAAGGTGGCTTATAAGTGGTAGACAAGCCTGGAGTCAGAAAGAGGTCTTTTGACTCTAAATTTAGATTTTATTACTACTTCAATTAAATTTCATGAGGTTATAAAATTAGCCATTTATATTTTTGTCCTATCCAGGGTACAATATTTAGCATTTAGAAGAGGCTTCCAACCAAGAGATTTTATATTTTTATTTAGATACATAAAATTCTTTTTTACCAAAACTAAATTTACTAAAGATTTTGTTTAGTTGTAAATTGGTTATTTTGCTTATACATTTTGGGAAATACCTCATGTTTCTAGATAATTGGTAAATATAATGAAACTCACTGATAAACTCAATTTTTTAAGAAACAGCTTAACTCCAATATTTTAGTTTTATTCCAAAGAATCCAGTATTCCCAGTATTGGGAAATGAGCCCAGACCACTAGAAGATTTAAGCTAGGAAGAGCTGATAGTTTCATTGAGTATGTTCAGAATTTTTTTTCATATTGCCAATAAATATTTCATTGTTTAACAGCTACAAATTAATTCTGCCAAAAATAACTATGTGGAACTATTAAAGAAAATTAGAGAAATGGAAACCGTCATGCCTAAATGGAGATTGCAGCTAGAATATTTCAAAGAGAAAATGGAATAATTTGAAAGAGGTTTTATCATAACAAAGCATATAGCTAGATGCTTAAGATAAACAACCATTCTTCTCTTTCAACAGATAAACGTTACCTCATCAATTAATAATTATTATTGAACAAGCATTTAATCCACTTTTTGAAACTGTAATTCTTGGTGGATTTGCTTGTTATATAAGAGGAAGTCAGAGTTAAATTAATTTAAGCATATTTTGAAGTTATTTTATTTTAGAAACATGAAATGCTTCCCAACTTTTGATTGCAGAAACTGTAAGTGTAACACAATCATTCAGAAATAGTAACAGGGTATACCCTAATATGTATGCTAAAGGCAAATAACGTCTCAAAAAATGAACATTCATCTTATTAATCAACTTACCTTCTTCACTTTGAGAGGTTATAGAATTGATATAACATTTTAAACTATTTTACCCATCCATTCATTTATTCAACAAATATTTATATAGAAAATATTTTAAATTTGTTTTTTTCTGGATAGTGTGAAGCTTCTTTTCTGTTAAGGAATACATACAAACACTGTAGATTTTTTTCTCATGGGTGTCTCATTTTGTTTGCATTTATAAAGGGTGTCCCCAGAGTCTTAGTGCAGTGTTAAGTTTTAGTAAATTAAAACTAACTTTAGTAACACTAAGAATTTTGGGACACCTTCTATATCTATGATTAATGATGAATCATCAGACTGAGAGAAATTTGATGCTATGGTCCTTATACACATGAATAATTAGGGGAAAAATCTCTAATAGCATTCAGCAAACTATTTTACAGTGACATTGTTACACAACCTGATTTTTAGAAGTATGTTTATACTCATCAGATTCAAAATCCATATTTGGGGTTTGCTAAGATTTCAAAGGCATGCTTTGTATACCAAATGGGCCTGCTTGCTATTCCAACAACTTGGCATTCCCTCTTCTACCCAGTGCTTTTGCACATGGTGTCCTCTATATGTGAAGGGCAGTCCCTCCTCACCTCTACCCATGAAAACCCTTAGTTTCTATTCCCCACAATGGAAGGTAGTTATTCCAAATTCTCATTCGTCTTCCCACATTTGTGGCCTGCTCAGTTCCACAGGACTGAATTCAGTGATAGCTTCCAAGGAGAAACCCCAGCAGAGAGCAAGGGAGAATGCTTTTTAAACTAGAAACAGAATATAACTCTTTGGAGTTTGTTACCACAGTCAGATATGCTATATCCTAAAAGAACCAGCAGATATGATTTCAGAACCACTGTCAATGCACCTTGAAAGGCTGGGGGAAAATGAAAGGTGCTTTAGGATTGGAGAACCACAAATGTTCCCATTTGGCAGAAGAAAAAGGAAGAGGATTTAATCTATAAAATATGCTCCAAATCAGTAACAATCCTGGATGTGGCTATGGGCTGCTCCAGGAGGAGAAGTGCCATTTTAGCTCTTGCAGAAAAAGTTGCGCAGGTATGTGGTACTGGTTTGTCTTGGGCTTTCAATTCCCAAACTAGATGCCATCTACCAGTTAGAGCAAGACAAAGTACCTTGGATGGAAAATGGAGACATCTCAAGAAGTCTAGATGAATCAGCATTTTTTTCTGAAATGGATGTATATATTTGGTGGTAACCTTGAGAGTTCAAGAGGTCTAGAGGTCCTGAATCCCATCAGGTTGGATTCGAATGGCAAAAGAGGAGGAGTTCCTAGCAAGCTATCTATTGCTTTTGGGGAGGATGGCCATGAACTTGAAAAGTGGTTCGAGACTGGCTTGATATGAAAGATAGTGTGGAGTGGAGCCAAGATGGTGGCTGGAAAGCAGGGACTTGCTTAAGCTCTCCTCCAGGTCCCTCCAAACACTTGTAAAAACGGCTCTGAACAAATTCTAGAGTTGAAGAACCCACAGAATATCATAGGGAAACAGGGCTCCAGCCCAGGAAAGCCTGGATGGTTGCTGGGAAAGGTCTATCACATGGAGCTGGGAGTGGAGCAGAGCACAGCCCAGCACTGGCCAAGCAAGGAGCAACCAGAGCAGGAGCCAGGTGGAACATGTGGTAGGGCCCTGAATACTTGAGATGTGGCAGTTGCCAGACTTCTCAACCCACAAATGCCAAAGACAACTAAGCAGGTTAGTGGGAAAAACTGCTGAATCAGAGAGAGGGAGAAAGGGAGAGATAAAATGCGGTAAATTATCTCATATAAAAGTGGCAGGTGAGGGGGAAGGAGTGAATCTTGCTTTCATCAATTTTTTTTTCTTTTTTTATCTTTTATTTTAATTTATTTTTGACATGTTTGGTTTTCAGCATTGATTTTCACAGGCGTTTGAATTACAAATTTTCTCCCCACTTCCTCCCCCCACCACTCCAAGATGGCGTACACTCTGGTTGCCCTGTTCCCCAGTCTTCCCTCCCCTCCATCGCACCATTTCCCTCCCATCCCCCTTTCCCTTCCTTTCTTGTAGGGCAAGATAAATCTCTATGCCCCATTGCCTGTACATCTTATTTTCTAGTTGTATGAAAAAAAAATTTTTTACTTTTGAACATCTATTTTTTTAAAACCTTGAGTTCCAAATTCTCTCCCCTCTTCCCTTCCCATCCACCCTCCCTAAGAAGTCAAGCAATTCAACATGGGCCACATGCATATCATTATGTATAACCCTTCCACAATACTC
>JAQQSZ010019254.1:0-10405 GCA_028646595.1 Phalanger gymnotis
AATCTTTCACAACATGAGTATTGTGGAAGGGTTTTACATAATGATAGCCATGTAGCCTATGTTGAATTGCTTGCCTTCTTAGGGAGGGTAGATGGGAAGGGAAGAGGGGAGAGAATTTGGAACTCAAAGTTTTAAAAACAGACATTCAAAAACAACAACAAAAAAAGTTTTTGTGTGCAACTAGGAAATAAGATACATAGGCAATGGGGCATAGAAATTTATCTTGCCCTACAAGAGAAGAAGGGAAAAGGCGATGGGGGGAGTGGGGTAACAGAAGGGAGGGCTGACTGGGGAACGGGGCAACCAGAATGTACGCCATCTTGGAGTGGGGGGGTATAAATGGGGAGAAAATTTGTAAGTCAAACTCTTGTGAAAATCAATGCTGAAAACTAAATATATTAAATAAATTAAATTTTAAAAAAAAGGATCCACAATCAATGAACACAGTGGGATCTCGAATTCTCTGTACCTTTGAGTCTATTATAGGAATATGAAGATATAGTCTGCTATAGTATGTTGTTTGAGAAAGTCTGCATATTCTTTCTCATGTTGCATAATCTTTCTAGCTTCTGTAGAGATGAAAGAGGTATGTCAATGGGCAATATTTATGGTGTCCTCTTGAGTGCCTACTTTTTCTAGCAATATTGGACATGATTTTTTTCTAATCATTCGATATCCTTACCCTCTTTCAAGGCAACAACTTACTAAACTTACTTACAAACAACTTACAACACTTACTAAAAATGTACTATGTGCCAAGCATGTGCTCAGCATAGGGGATACAGGCTCAGCCCTCGGGGAACTTTCATTTTAATGGGGGAAGACTATACAATAAAAAGAGCCAAAGTGGGTGGGGAGAAAGTTGCCAGAGCAAGAGCATGGTATGAGGGCTAGAAAGTAGAAGTAGAGTTAGGAGGGGGCAGGAAGTTGGTCTGGGCTCCTCCCCAAAATAGAGGACCCAAGAGAAATTCACCAAGGGGGAAAGAGGGCTGGGTTGGTGAGGGAGGTCCTAGGGTGAGGAGACTCCACGCCCTAAGGGAAGTTTTAGGGTGAGACAGCTGCTGAGGAAGGTTGGCAAGGTCCAGAAAGTCAAAAGCGGAGTCAGGAGGGGGCTGAAGGTCAGATATCACAAGTATGGATACCACAGCTGGCTGTCTCAGAACTCTCACCTCCAGAATGGATTTCCTCTGTGCATACTTGATCTGGTCCAGCTGCTTGCCCCATAACCATCTTCTTTAGCACCATTTCCACTTCCTCATATAGCATATTGCCACTGGCATGTTCCAGTCTAAACATGGGGGTTCCACTATCACTAATGAAGAAAATAGTTTGTCATAGAAACAACGACAGATCTGTTCTGCCTTCAACTGCTTTTCATTTTCCTTTGACCTTGATCTTGAAATGCTCTTGGGATGATCTGGCTTTTCTGTATCTCATGCTAGACTTTCTGCAAACTCATACTTCCTTCCACTGATTCTCTTTGTTTTGTGAGGTGATACTGCTCATCTGTAATTCTTCCCTGTAAGGGTTAACAATTAAAAAAAAATTAAACTTCTAGGTTTTTCTTTTACCATCACAAATATTTTCTGAAATCTCCTCTTCCCCATTTAAACTGTCCTTTGCCACAAAAATTAAAGAATCCCCCAAATAATATCAGTATTTGGCACCTGTAGTCCCTCACCTCTCTATTAAGAAGAGGAATGTGAGTTTTATTACCAGAGCCAAGACAAGTTAGTGCCTCTTAATGTTTTGTTTTGTTTTCTTCCATTTTCATTATTGGAATCATTGGGTGTATTGCTCTCCTGATTCTATTTTCTTTCTACAAGCATTCTCTAATTCCTTATATTCGTGGTTTCTTACAGCTCAGTGATATTCCATTCCTCGCCGCCCACACCGGGCTCTGCTCTGCTCAGCTCAGCTCCGCTCCCCTCCGCTCCCAGCTCCGTGCGGGATAGACCTTACCCAGAGACCATCCAGGCTGTCCTGGGCTAGAGCCCTGCTTCCCTATGCTATTTTGTGGGTTCTGCAGTTCTAGAATTGGTTCAGAGCCATTTTTTATAGGTTTTTGGAGAGACTTGCCGGGGAACTCACACTAGTCCCTGCTTTCCAGCCGCCATCTTGGCTCTGCTCCACAGTGAGCTCTCTGAAGACAGGAAATACTTGCTTTTTGTTTCTACATCACTAGAACCTAGCATAGTGCTTGGCATATAGTGGGAGGTAGGGAAGGAAATGGGCATTTATATAATGCCTACTATGTGCCAGGCTCTATACTTAGCACTTTTCAAATATCTCATTTGATCCTCACAACAACCCTGAGAAGTATGTGCTGCTATTTTCCCCATTTTACAGTTGAGGAAACTGAGGCAAATGGAAATTAAGTGACTTGCCCAGGGTCATGCAGGTAATAAATGTCTGAGGTTGGATTTGAACTCAGGTCTTCCTGTCTTCAGGCCCAGTGCTTTATCTACTGTGCAACCAAGTGCCTCAGAGTAGGAACCTAAGTGTTGAATTGCAAGGCTACCTATAGCCCCTACAGATTTCTGTCTTTTATCTACTCAGTAAACTGCAGTGGCTTCCTATCACCCCCAGGAGCATATACAAAATATGCTGTTTGACATTCAAAGCCTTTCACAACTTATCCCTCTTCTACCTTTCCAGTCTTTTTACACCTCACTCTTTATGACTTTTTGACTGAGTAACACTGGCCGCCTGGCTGTTCCATGATCAAGATATTCCATCTCTCATCTCTAGGAATTTTTGCTGGCTCTTTCCTATGCATGGGACACTATCCCTTCTCTTTTCTACCTACTGACCTCCCTAGCTTCCTCTAAGTCTACAGGACCTAACCCCTCTTAATTCTAGCATCTTCACTCTATTATTTGCTATTTATCTTGTATATTTAGTTTGCTTCATATATATTTGTCTGCATGTTGTCTCCCCTATTGGACTGTAAGCTCCTTGAGGGCAGGGCCTGTCTTCTGCTTCTTTTTGAATCCCTAGAACTTAGGAAAGTGGCTGGCACATAGTAGGTACTTAATAAATGTTTATTGATTATTGATTGACTTGTCAATTTAGTGAGTATGAGGTAAACCTCAGGGTTGTTTTAATGTGTGCCTGGCATCAGTCTTTCAAATGTTTTTTAATGGTTTATAAATATTTTGAAAAGTATTCTTATTCTTTGACCCCTTATTTGTCGGGGAATATCTTCCCTCTGTCTTACATGTTTGTCTCAACTCCCGCCAGGATTCTTTCTGAAATATTTGAGCTTTGTACCTCCTCAGCAGTTTTTTTTTCTCATTCTGGGTGCATCTTGCTCATTCAAAAGTTTACATAATTGAAATCTCTTTGATCTTTGACAAGCTCCATAACTTTTTTCACAACTGCGCTTATATTCTAAATAGGCATTACCCTTGGCTGAAATATTTGTTAGCTGAGACAGTTTCTGGGCTATTTGGTCTGCTTGTATCCATTGCTTTACATGCAAGGTAGAATGGTCCATTGTAAGGAATACTGGAGTCCGAAGAACTGGGTTTAAGACCTGACTATGACGCTTGTCACCTGTGTCATCTTAGGCAGGTGGCTTGATCTCCTTGGGTCCCAGTTTCTTCATCTATTAAAAAAATAGAGAGTTGGACTAGCTAGCCTCTGAGGCCCCTTCCAGTTCTGGGTCCATGATCCTATGAACTATGTGTGTAGAGGATACATTTCCATAGGAAATAGGGATGATTCATGTCAATGTCATTTCCTTTATCCATTTCTTATTTTTGGTGCCAGTGGCTTGTTTAACTAGTTTAAATGGGAGTTGTTATGATGGCATTCAATATCTTCTCATCTTTATCCTTTCTTCTAATTTGCTGTTGATTTTCATCTTTGCTCAAGGTAGGCTGCTGATTTGGAAATGTTTCCCACGTTGTTAACTAGATCATTCCTGTCTGTAAAGATATAGAGTTAGTGTGAGAGGCAGCATTATTCTGTGGCTAGTGAAGCTGACTGGGATTCAAGAAAATCTGGGTTCAAGTCCAGCCTCAAATATATACTGTCTATGTAATCTTGGATAAGTCACTTAACCTCTCAGTGCTCTAGGCAACTCTCTAAGACTAAAAGTGGCATTTGCTTATCTTTATTATTAGAGGAGATTTCCCTACTGTGAGTTCTCCAGAATAAAAAAGAAATAGATTATTTAGTTTCTTATGATGTTGTTTGTCATATTCAGCACCTTCTATCTTCTTAAAGAAAATATTCTTGACATACAGATGTGGGGCCTCTATGAAGTGTAGAAACCTTTGGCTTCAGTTATTTTTAAGGTATGAGCTACAGTTTTCCTCTCTTTTTTTCTCCATTCTCTCATATGTCCATGTTTGCATTAAGGTCACTGAATATTAAGGTCTATGTTGACTTAATTTAGAGGATCATGTCAAGTTCCTCATAAAATCTCTCTGCCTCTTCATCTTCTGCAACAGATGTTGGTACATAAGCTACAATTATCTTCATGGTGGTCTGTCTTTTCGCTTACACTCATCATAAGCATTGGAAGGCAAGATGACTAATTGTCCCATGTTCCTTGTTGCCTTTGGGCACATAACAAAACCACCCCTGCCAAGTCTTTTATTTGTCTCTCCAAGGAGAACCTATGAGCCATTCTTCCTTTTAGCTGCAACTTTCTTTTGTCTTCTGGTTTCATTTATAGTAAGAATTGTCAAGATTGATATGGCCTCGTCCCCCAGTGTATCTACTCATTGGTCACTGGATCACATTTAGAGAACCAATAGTTAATGTTTATGGGTGGTATAATACCTGTCATCTGTATCACCTTCTGTCTCTTTTTAGGTTTCATTGTCACTCTAGAGATCAAAGGATGGCATTTTTCATTTTTCTTTATTTCCTGAGTTGTCACAGCCAACCATCATAGTGTTACATAATAATAATTAAGAACAGCCAGCATTTATATATAACGTATTACAAACATTATCTAATTTTATCCTCACAACAACCCTGTGAAGTAGGTGCTATAATTATTTACATATACAGTTGTGGAAACTGAGGTAAATAGAGGTTAAGTGACCTGCCCAGAGTCAGTCACACAGCTAGTAAGTATCTGAGGTGAGATCTGAGCTCAGGCCTTCCTGACCTCAGGTCCAGAACTCTGTCCAACACACCACCTAACTGCCTCTAGCTGTGTAGAGGATAGAGTACTAAGCTTGGTGTTAGGAAGAACTGCATTCATGTTTCACGTCTTTCTCTTTCTAGCTGTGTTTGGTGGGTGAGACGCTTAACCTCAGTGAGCTTCAGACGACTCCCTAGGATTTTTCGACGGAGTCATAGCATCATAGCTCTAGAGCTTAGAAGTCACCTAGTCCTCTCCACCTCATTTTTACAGAGGCAGAAACTGAAGCTCTGGAAGCATAACTACTTTTCCCAGATCATCCGGCTAAGTGTCAGAGGTGCGATTCAAACCCAGGACCTCTGACTCGGATCCTAAAGCCGTTCTCTTTGCCCTCTGCGCTCCCTCAGGGTTGGAACTCGACCTGTTTGTTAGAAAGCAGTCTCTACCCCTACCTGTGGCCAAAGAACTCACCCCAAAATAGCCACTATACTGATACTATGCCCCTTTGCTATTCAGCTCAGCTTGTCTCAGGAAAGCAAACACCGCTTATCCCTGGGGCTACTGGCAGCCTTCCCCTTTGGCTCAGCCCTGCGTTAAATTTTGCTCTGCTGCGTAGCCTTCCTTGGAGAACCCAGCATTGCTTCCATCTCAGGATCAGGTAATAGAGAAGGGTTTTTGTAAGAACAGCAAGAATACCACTACCACCACCACTAAGCTTAATAATGACTGAAAACAACAGCAAACTGACATTCGGGTGGAGCTTTTGACTTCTCAGAGTGCCATCTTAATCTCATTCGAATCTCGTAACCACCCATGGACAATTACTGTCTCCATTTTGCAGATATGAGAAATAAGAAGCAAAGAAGGGAGATTTGCTTAAAGGTCCCCTCAATAATTAGAGCCAGGTCATGGACTAGAACTATCTCCTGATTCTTCTGCCAGTGGACTTTCCTAGAGCCCATGATGTAAGGAATATTCCAGGCCCTTTGTCTATCCACTCCTACCATTAGTATCCCAGGTCAAGTCCCATGACTATAGTCTGGACTATGGACTATGGTCAATGACTCCTAATGGATCTCTCTGTCTTCAGTGTCTTCCTCTTTCTAATCACACTTGTGCTCTAGGCAGATTAATGCATCAGCTACATGGGGAAGAGAAACTAGAAGGAGGGAGACCCAGTAGGAAGCTATTCTAATAGCACAGGCAAAAAAACACGAGGGCTTGGACCAGGGTGGTTGTGGTATGAATTGTTGGTGCCTCACCCAGGATTCCCCATCAGTAGTGACCTCCTACATTGGACTTTCATTGGAAACAGCCTTTCTTCTGCACTTCTTCACTGCATGTATTAGATATGTTTGTGAATTATTGTTATCTGGGTTGGTTTCTTATTACCCTACTAATCTGTTAGCTCAAGAAGGTGAAGGCTTGTGTCTTATTTAAACTCTATCTTTACCCCAGCCCTTAATTCAATTCTATACACACAGATGGCACTTGATAAACACTTCTTAAGTTAGGGCCAAGGTAGGGGCTACCCATTTTCAGGTACAGGTAAAGAGAATAATTAGCTCCCCAAAGGACTGCAGAGCTATTCTTGGCCCCCTGGGGTTGAGGTGGGGAGGAGAGAGCAAATTCTGCCTTCTGGCTCAAGAATATAGTAATTCTAATAGAAACGTAGGAATTGAAGGTACCAGGTTGACTGTCGTCACTTAGCTCCTGGGAGTCCTCCCTGTACTTAGGTCATCAAAGCCGCTTTAATATAATAACTTCACAGGATTTTAGAGCTGGAATGTAACTTAGAGATTCTTAAGTCCAATCTTCTCATTTTTCAGCGGAAGTGACATGCCCAAGGTGACAGTAAGTGACAAAGCCAAGGTTCAAACTCTGATGTCTTGACCCCACATCCTGTGCTCTTTTCACTAGGTCATGCTTCCCAACTGGTTTTAGTGTTACAGGTCCAAGACCAGGATGCGAGGAGGGTATGTGGGGCTGTTACTGGGTGGAGGCCTTGAAGTGAAAGGGAGATGAACTGGAATAAGGGATGGATGGAGTCAGAGCCTACTGTGTCCATGGGGAGGGATGCGTCAGCAGGTTGCTCCCGGCTCCTTGCACACCCAGTGGGTGGAGACAGTGGATGCCAAGGCTTGTCTCGTCTTGTATTATTCTCCTAGGCTTGCATTTGGGAGGTAAGGAAAGCTTGGAGTGAGGGCAACCTGGCCTTTAGGGAGAAGGTGGAGCCTCCGAGTGAAAAAGTCACCTACCGAACCCTGTCCCAAAGGCCCCATGTCCCTTCCTTCTTCAATCTCTTTTTTCCCCTCCACCTATTTTTAATCCTTCTCTGCCCTATTTTCTCCATGTTTGCTCTGTTCTTTTCCTTTTTTTTCTGTCTTACCTCTGTCTTTTTGCTTTCCTTTCTTCTACTTTGAATGACTCTTAAAACCCACATCTTCCCCAGACTTTCATTTAGAGTAGTTTTCCTCAAATTTTTGGTCTCAGGAGCCCTGTACACTCTTAAAAATTATTGAGGATCCCCGCAAAGAACTTTTGCTTATATGGATTATATCTGTGATATTTACCATAGTAGAAATTAAAATATGTTATGGAAATAATTTTGACCTTGTGGACCCTTTGGAAGGGTGCACTTCAGGAACTGCTGACATAGAGTAATTTCTGTTCTAATATGGAGCTAGACTATCAGAGCTTAAAGGGATACGAGAGGTCATCCAACTTAACCCCCATTTTACTGAGGAAGAAATTGAAGCTCAAGAAATTAAATGCCCCGCTCAACTTCACACAGCTAGTATGGAGCAAAGCCAAAATTCCAAACCAGCTCCTCTGACTCGAAATACAATGCTCATATGTGGGCCATCTATATTTTTCTGTGACCCGTGCCACTATCTTCCTTCACTAGCATAGAGATAATCGAGAATTGACTATATCTCTATTGAGCAGCATACAGCAACTATCCCTTTTCTCTGCCCAGTTCTTCTTTCTCATCTGGGCAGCACCGCCTTATCAACAAGACTGCTGGGGAAATGAAGTGTGTGACCTGGGCTCAGATATCACAATTTTCACATCAGCCTGGTTTTCAGAGCTGCTGAGTCTATTGTTAGCTCTCCCTTTGCCCTCTTCCTGTGACTTAGAGATACTTGCCTCCAGGGCTGATGGCTGCTGAACAGCCAATGTTTGGCCTGACTTCTGAGGAAGGAGAGTGGTGTTCTGGCTCACTGACAGGTGGGAGGGATTGGGGAGAAAACTAAAGGTGTGCTAGGCCCTGAGTGGAAGACAAGAGCAGACCAGATGACATTTGGAAAAATCAAGAGTTGTTTCAGTGATCTCAAATTGTTCCTTGCCTCAAAAGTCATCAAAATTGTGGGTGACCCAAAAGATGATGGAAAGGTTATATTAAAGCAGCTTTGATGATTTAAGAGAGATAGTCCACTACAGGTTAAGTAGGCTGCATAATTTTACTGATAATGATGAAGAGACCAGAGGTGAGAAATGATGTGAAAGACATTGCCATAGGAGCAATATCAGCTATGAATGAAGGAAAGCTAGCTTTTTCTTAAAGTTATTGAAATCATCCTTGAGACTTATTTGGCTCAGGGTGCTAAGGCTTGAGCTGTTGATATAACTTCCTGGTGGCCTAAATATAGAAAAAAGCCAGCACTGGAGCTCTTCCCTCATGCATGCTTCTGACCAGCAGACCAACCTGGCCAACAAAGAGGCAGGAAAGCTATGCCCAACTGAATGAATGCTGTGTCCTTGTTGAGTATCTGTTTTCTATAGCAAAGTAAACTTCCTTTTGTTAGCTATGAGATGCTCTATGTGTGTCTTAGTTCATTTCAATCTTGAATCCAAATTACCAGATTGATCTGAGTCAGCCTAACCTACTTTAGACATCATCAAAGATATATATGGTTGGAAAAGACAGTGTGCCAGTTATAAAGGAACAGAAGATGAACAGTATGAGTCCCTTCACTAGTATCCAAAATTTTCTATCACAAATATATGATATGTGTGTATTATATAACACATACAAACACACACACTCTCTCTCTCTCTCTCTCTCTCTCTCTTTCTCTCTCTCTCACACACACACACACACACACACGGAAGGCATCTTAATTGTTGAATGGTTCCTTTTTGAAGAATTTATGGAAGCACGTAGATAGGAGATCATAGGAGGAAAAGGCATAAACTGGTAGATTAGAATGAGGGACCAATGTGGTGCCCTGGTGCCACACTGAAAAAAGTGTGGAGGAGATACCAATGTAATACACTGGAGAAAGTGCTGGACTTAAAATCAGAAACCCCACCTTTGCCACTTATTACCTGTGTGACCTTGGGCAAGTCACTCAGCCTTTTAGAGACTCAATTACTCATTTGTAGAATAAAGGAGTAGGTACAGGTGATCTCTATAGTCTCTTTTATTTCTAAGTCTTCAATTCTCTAATGATGGACCCATTAAAGAACTGGAAATCCAGATCCTTTTACCTGAAGATCTTGAAACATTTGGCCAAAGACATCTTTTTGTTTCCTAAGCACATTGACTAGGAAATAGAAACATGAAGAAGAGAAGCATATTCTGGGGTATCAGAGGTGGGGGTTGAATTTGGGAGCCAGGAGTTCTTTTTTAAAAAAATTATTTATTTATTTATTTAATATTTTTAGTTTCCAGCATTGATTTCCCCCAGAGTTTGAATTACAAATTTTCTCCCCATTTCTATCCTCCTCCCCAACTCCAAGATGGCATATAATCTGCCCCATTTCCCAGTCAGCCTTCCCTTCTGTCACCCCACTCCCCCGTAACCCCTTTTCCCTTACTTTTAAAAATTTTTTATTTATTTAATATATTTAGTTGTCAGCATTGATTTTCACAAGAGTTTGAATTATGAGTTTTCTCCCCATTTCTACCCTCCCGCCCACTCCAAGATGGTGTATATTCTGGCTGCCTCGTTCCCCAGTCAGCCCTCCCTTCTGTCTACTCCTCGCATCCCTTTTTCACTTACTTTCTTGTAGGGCAAGATAGATGTCTATGTCCCATTGCCTGTATATCTTATTCCTAGTTGCATGTAAAAACTTTTTTTTTGAACATCTGCTTTTAAAACTTTGAGTTCCAAATTCTCTCCCCTCTTCCCTCCCCACCCACCCTCCCTAAGAAGGCAAGCAATTCAACATAGGCCACATGTGTATCTTTATGCAAAACCCTTCCACAATACTCATGTTGTGAAACACTAACTATGTTTTGCTCCTTCCTATCCTATCCCCCTTTATTCAATTTTTTTCCTTGACCCTGTCCCT
>JAQQSZ010019255.1:0-10405 GCA_028646595.1 Phalanger gymnotis
TGATCCACAGCTCTGTTTCTTAGCCAGTACCAGGTAGTTTTGATGACTGCTGCTTTATAGTACAGTTTAATATCTGGTATGGCTGGGCCACCTTCCCTGGCATTTCCTTTCATTAATACCCTAGATATTCTAGATCTCTTGTTCTTCCAGATGAATTTTGTTATTATTTTGTCCAGCTCTGTAAAATAATTTTTTGGTAGTTCAATTGATATGGCACTGAATAAATAAACTTAGGTAAAATTGTCATTTTTATTATAATAGCTCAGCCTAACCATGAGCAACTGATATTTTTCCATTTATTTAGATCTGATTTATTCATGTGAAAAGTATTTCATACTTATGTTCATATAGGCCCTGGGTTTGTCTTGGCAGATAGACTCCCAAATATTTTATAATGTCTACAGTAACTTTGAATGGAATTTCTCTTTCTCTCTCTTGCTGTTGGGCCTCATTAGTAACATATAGGAATGCCGAGGATTTGTGTGGATTTATTTTATATCCTGCAGCTTTGCTAAAGTTGTTTATTATTTCAAGTAGTTTTTTACTTGATTCTCTAGGATTCTCTAAGTAAATCATCATATCATCTGCAAAAAGTGATAATTGAATTTTTTCTTTGCCTATTCTAATTCCTTCAATTTCTTTTTCTTCTCTTATTGTTACGGCTAACATTTCTAGTACCAAATTAAATAGTAGGGCTGATAATGGACATCCTTGTTTCACCTCTGATTTCATTGGGAATGCATCTAGCTTCCCACCATTACAAATAATGCTTGTTGATGGTTTTAGGTAGATGCTACTTATAATTTTAAGGAAGGCTCAATTTATTCCTATGCTTTCTAGTGTTTTTAATAGGAATGGGTGTTGTATTTTGTCAAAGGTTTTTTCTGCATCTATTGAGATGTTTATATGGTTTCTGCTAGTTTTGTTGTTGATATGAGCAATTATACTGATAGTTTTCCTAATATTGAAACAGGCTTGCATTCTTGGAATAAATCCTACCTGGTCATAGATAAGTGATAAG
The DNA here is from genome assembly GCA_028646595.1 of Phalanger gymnotis. Lineage (NCBI taxonomy): Eukaryota > Metazoa > Chordata > Mammalia > Diprotodontia > Phalangeridae > Phalanger > Phalanger gymnotis. Next base: position 1,022 of record JAQQSZ010019255.1, read on the forward strand.
TTGCTGGAATCTTTTTGCTAATATTTTGTTTAAAATTTTTGCATCAATATTCATTAGGGATATTGGTCTATAATTTTCTTTTTCTGCTTTGGCTCTTCCTGATTTGGGTGTTAATATCATATTTGTGTCATAAAAAGAATTTGGTAGGACTCCTTCTTCACCTATTTTCCCAAATAATCTATAAAGTATAGGAATTAATTGTTCTTTAAATGTTTGATAAAATTCACATGTAAGACCATCTGGCCCTGGAGATTTTTTCCTAGGGAGTTTGGTGATGGCTTGCTCAATTTCTTTTCTGAGATGGGATTATTTCGGAATTTTATTTCCTCTTCTGTTAACCTGGGCAATTTATATTTTTGTAGATATTCGTCCATATCCCTAAGGTCGTCAAATTATTGGGTATACAATTGGGCAAAATAATTCCTAATTATTGTTTTAATTTCCTCTTCATTAGAGGTGAATTCATCCTTTTCATTTTTGATACTGGTAATCTGATTTTCTTTTTTCTTAATCAAATTGACCAAAGGTTTATCAATTTTATTGGTTTTCTCATAAAACCAGCTCTTTGTTTTATTTATTCATTCAATATTTTTCTTGATTTCAATTTTATTAATCTCTCCTTCTAATTTGATATTTAATTGGGGATTTTCAATTTGTTCTTTTTCTAGTATTTTCAGTTGCATGCCCAATTCATTCATTTCCTTTTTCTCTATTTTATTCGTGCAAGCATTTAGAGATATAAAACTTCCCCTAAGAACTACTTTTGCTGCATCCCATATGTTTTTGTATGTTGTTTCATTATTGTCATTCTCTTGAATGAAGTTATTAATTGTTTCTCTGATTTTTTCTTTGGCCCACTCATTCTTTAGAACTAGATTATTTAGTTTCCAATTAATCTTTAGTTTATTTTTTCTTGGTTCTTTATTACAAACAATTTTTATTGCAACATGATCTGAAAAGGATGCTCTGTCTACTTCTGCCTTTCTGCACTGGATTATGAGGTTTTTATGCCTTAGTACATGGTCAATTTTTGAGTATGTGCCATGTACTGCTTTTTATCCCCATTCAGTTTTCTCCAGAGGTCTATCGTATCTGCCTTTTCTAAGATTCTGTTCGCCTCCTTAACTTCTTTCTTATTTATTTTGAGGTTAGATTTATCAAAGTCAGAGAGGGGGAGCTTGAGGTCTCCCACTAGTTTAGTTTTGTTGTCTATTTCTTCCTGTAATTCCCTTAACTTCTCCTCTAAGAATTTGCATGCCATACGACTTGGTGCATATATGTTAAACAATGATATTGCTTCATTGTTTACAGTGCCTTTTAGCAGGATGTAGTGTCCTTCTTTATCTCTTTCAATTATATCTGTCTTTACTTTTGCTTTGTCTGAGATTAGGATTGCTACCCCTGCTTTTATTTTTACTTTGGCTGAAGCACAATATATTCTACTCCAGCCTTTTACATTTACCCTGTGTGTATCCCCCTGTTTCAAATGTGTTTCTTGTAGACAGCATACGTAGGACTATGGTTTTTATTCCATTCTACTATCCATTTCCATTTTATGGGAGAATTCATCCCATTCACATTCACAGTTATGATTACTTTCTGTGCCTTTTTATGTCCTGGGCTGAAAAGCCTGGGCCTTGATTGTGGCTGTAGCCAGTACTTCTTCCCTGGGCCTGTTCCTACTCTGGCATTTCACTCACTTAGCACTCTCCCAGACCCACAGGCTAGCCAGATTCCTCTGCTGTTCCTGGTTGGTTTGGTCTGGTGCCCTTGCATTTGCCTGAGGTTTGAGGCCTCCAGGCTACTTGCTCCCATAGCCACAGGCTCTGCGCTCCTACAGACTCTGTCACCAACTATTTATTGGACATTTCAACCTATATTCCAAAGGTTCCTCAAATTCAGCACATCTTACATAGAACTAATTATCTTGTTACTCAAATTCACCATTCCTCTGAACTTTCCAGCTTCCCTATAATTGTTGAGGCCACCACCATCCCCCAGTTACCCAGATTTACAAACTCAATGTCATCCTTAACATTTTAACTTATGTCATATAGCTAATCGATTTACAAATCTCATCATTCCTACTTTTATAACATCTCTTATATAAGTCACCACTCATACAGCTATAACTTTAATTTGACCTCATGACTTGTTTAGTTTGGCCCTAATCCCCATTTGGATTATTAAAATAGCCTTGAAATTGCTTTCTCTTCCTCAAGATTCTAATATTACTGACAAAATGATTTTTCTCCTACTTAGTCAATCCTCCTCTTAATAAACTCTGATGGCCCCCGATTGTCTCCAGGATCAAATATAAACTCTTATGGTTGCATTTAAAACCCTATCTTTCCAGTCATATTATTTTACTGCCGTTGAAGCATTTCTATGGCTTAGCCATATCAACCAACTTGGCATTCTTCATACAAGGGGCCACATATTCTTCACCTTCATACTAAGCCTGGAATGGTTTTATCCTGGTTTCTATCTGTTAGAAATCCTGGAGCTTTTTTTCAAGATTTAGCTTAAATTGAATTATTTGCAGGATATCATTCCTAGTCCCCTAGCTTCTACTTTACTCCCCAATAAGGTTAACTTCTATGTGCCTAACTGTGTGTTATTTTATACATTCTGTCTCCCCACTGGAAAGTGAGCTCCTTGAGACCATGGGCTGTTTATGCTTTTTTTATTGTATGCCCAGCAGTTATGAAAATGCCTAGCATGCAGAAAGCTCTTAAATAAGTCTTACTGATTGACGAATGAACAATTATTCCAGACAATATTTCTTTTTATTTTTGAAGAGAATATTTTCCAATTACATGTCAAGACAATTTTTATCATTATTATTTTTACAAGACTTTGAGTTCCAAATTTTTCTCCCTTCCTCCCTGACCTCCCCATTCTAAAATGGTAGGCAATTTGATACAGGTTATCCATATGCAATCATGTAAAACATATTTCCATATTAGTCATAGTTGTGAAAGAAGAAAGAGATCAAAACGAAAAAATATAAAAAAAGAATGAAGTGAAACAAATGTGCTTTGATCTGCACTCAGAGTCTATCAGCTCTTTAGGTATGGATAGTGTTTTCTTTCACGCGTCTTTTGTACTTGTCTTAAATCAGTATATTGCTGGAGAAGAGCTAAATCATCCCTAAAACATCACACAATGTTGCTGATATTATATACAATGTTTTCCTGGTTCTCTTCAACTTCATTCAGTATCAATTCATGTAAGTCTTTACAGGTTTGTCTGAATTTCACCTGCTCATTGTTTCTTATTGCACAATAGTATACCATTACATTCATATACCACAGCTTGTTGCCCAAGTGATCGGCATCATCTCAATTTCCAATATTGGATGTGATACCACTGTGCGTTTAGTACTGATATTACTTCATTGTCTATGGCATCTTTTAGCAAGATGTAGTTTCCTTATCTCTTTTAATTAGGTCTAATTTTGCCTTCTTTGTTCTGAAATCAGGATTGCTCTTTTATTTTTTAACTTCACCTGAACCGTAATGGATTCTTCTCTAGCCCCTTACCTTTACTCTTGGTGTGTCTCTCTACTTCAGATGTGTTTCTTGTAAACAATATATTATAGAATTATGGCTTTTCATCTACTCTGCTATGCACTTCTATTTTATGAGAGAGTTCATCCTACTCACATTCACATTGATGATTACTAACTATGAATTTCCTTCCATCCTATTTTTCCTTATTTTGTCCTCTCTTTCTTTTCACCCTTTCCCTTCTCCACAACATTTTGCTTTTGTCTGCCCTCTTCTGACAATCCTCTATTTCCTTTACTTATTATCTCCTCCTCCTATTTTGCTGTTGGGTAAGACAGAGTTTTATGTTCAGCTGATTGTGTATATTATTCCCTCTTTGAGCCAATACCGATGAGAGTAAAGTTCAAGCAACGCCCACTACTCAGTCTTGCATATTTCCTTCTACTGTAATAGGTTTTTCATACCTCTTCATGTGAAATAATTTAACCTATTCTACCTCTCTCTTTCTTCTGAACCCAATGCATTCCTCATTCTCTTCCCTTAATTATTTTTATGTCCTTCCTTCATATTCACTTGATAGCCATACCCTCTATATAAATTCTTTCTGGCTATACTATTAATGATACAATTTTTATGCATTTATTTTTAGTTATGCAAAAATATCCATAATAGTCATGTTGTGAAAGAAAACATAGACAAAAAATTCAAGAAAAATAAAGTTATAAAAATGTATGCTTCAAACTGTATTCAGACACCATCAGTTCTTTCTCTGGGGATAGATACAATTTTTCAATATAATTCCTTCAGAGTTGTCTTGGATTGTTATATTGCCAAGAATGGCTAAGTCATTCATGGCTGATCCATCTTACAATATTGTTGTTATTTTGTACATGGTACATTTCACTTTGCATCAGCCCATGTAAACATTTCCAGGCTTTTCTGAGGGCATCCTGCCCATCATATATTGCAGTAAAATAGTATTCCATCACAATCACATACCATAACTTGTTCAGCCATTTCCCTATTGATGGGAATCCCCTCAATTTCTAATTCTATACCACCACAAAAGAACTGTTATAAATATTTTGGTACATATAGATACTTTTTCGTTTTTGTTTTATCTCTTTTGGGATACAGACATAGTTGTTGTATTGCCAGTTCAAAGGGTATGTCTGATTTTATAGCCCTTTGGGCATAGTTCCAAATTGCTCTACAGAATGGTTGAATCAGTTCACAACTCAACCAACAGTGCATTAAAGTCTCATTTTTCCCACATCCGCTCCAACATGTCATTTACCTTTTCTGTCCTATTAGACAATCTAATAGGTATGAGGTAGTACCTCAGAATTGTTTTAATTTGCATTTCTCCAATCAATAATGAGTTAGAATATTTTTCCATATAGCTATACAGAGTTTTGATTACTTCATCTGAAAACTGATGATATATTTTGATCACTTATCAATTCAGGAAGAGGTCTTATTGTTATAAATTCGACTCAATTCTCTAAATGTTGGAGAAATGAGGTCTTTGTCAGAGAAACTTGCTTCAATTTTTTTTCACAGTTACTATTGCTAACTGTATTTCCCACCATCATATTCCCACCACCCCCACTTATTCTATTCTCTCTCTCTCCTTTACCCTGTCCTTTCTTAAAAGTGCTTTACTTCTGACTACTCCCTTCCTCAATCTTTTCTCCCTTCTATTACCCACTCTTTCTCTTATCCCTCTCCGTCCTCCTTTCCTGTAGGGTAAGATAGATTTATATATCCAATTGCATATGTGTGTTATTCCCTCTTTGAGCCAATTCTGATGAGAGTAAGATTCGCTCACTTCCCCTCACATCCTCCCTCTTACCTCTAAAGTAAATGCTTTTTCTTGCCTCTTTTGTGTGAGATAATTTACACCATTCTACCTCTACCTCTCCCTTTCTCCTAGCACATTCTTCTCTTACCCCTCAATTTTATTTTTAGATATCTTCCCTTCAAATTCAATTTATACCACTGCCACTCTTAATTGCCCTAATAATGAAAAATATCTTAGCAGTTACAAGTATCATCTTCCCATATAGAAATGTAAACAGTTTAACCTTATTAAGTCCCTTATGATTTTGCTTTCCTGTTTACCTTTTTATGCTTCTCTTGAGTCAGGTATTTGAAAGTCAATTTTTTCATTTAGTTCTGATCTTTCATCAAGAATGCTTGAAAATCTTCTATCTCATTGAACATTCATTTTCCCCTGAAGAATTATACTCAGTTTTGCTGGGTAGGTGATTCTTAGTTTTAATCCTAGCTCCTTTGCCCTCCAGAATATCATATTCCAAGCCCTCTTTTAATGTAGAAACTGCTAATCTAGTGTTATTTTGACTATGGCTCTAAAATACTAGAATTGTTTCTTTCTGGTTACTTGCAATATTTTCTCCTTTACCTGGAAACTCTGGAATTTGTCTATAATATTCCTAGGCGTTTTCATTTTGGGATCTCTTTTAAGAGGTTATTGGACTCTACATTTCTATTTTACTCTCTGGTTTTAAACTATCCAAAGAGTTTTCTTTGATAGTTTCTTAAAAGAGAATGTGTAGGATGTTTTTTTTTTTTTTTTGATCATGGCTTTCAGATATTCCTAAGTTTTAAGTTATCCCTTCTGGACCTCTTTTCCAGGTTAATTGTTTGGTTTTCCCTTCAATGAGATATTTCATATTGTCTTTAATTTTTTCATTCTTTTGGTTTCACTTGTTTCTTGATTTCTCATAAATTAATTAGCTTCCATTACTTCTATTCTAATTTTTAAGGAATTATTTTCTTCAGTGAGCTTTTGGACCACCTTCTCCAATTCGCCAATACAGCTTCTTAAGACATTATTCTCTTCATTGGCTTTTTGGACCTCTTTTGCCATTTGGCCAAGTCTGTTCTTTAAGGCATTATTTTCTTCAGTTTTTTTTTTTTTGTCTTCTTTGCCAAGCTGTTGACTCTTTTCTTATGATTTTCTTGTGTGACTCTCATTTCTCTTCCCAATTTTTCCTCTAATTCTTTTACTTGATTTCTAAACTCTTTTCTGAGCTCTTCCATGGCCTAAGACTAATTCATATTTTTCTTTGAGACTTTGGATATAGGAGGTTTGACTTTGTTGTCTTTTTCTGAGTATGTGTTTTGATCTTCCTTATCACCATAATAACTTTCTATAGTCAATTATTTTTCTATTGTTTGATCATTTTCCCAGTCTATTACTTGATACTTAACTGTTTGTCAAAGTAGGGTTCTGCTTCCGGGGTGGAGGGTGCATTGTCCCAAGCTTCAAGGGTTCTATGAAGCTGTTTTCAGAGATACTTCTAGGGACCTGTAAGTTTTCAGTTCTTCCAAGGTGGTATGATCTAAAGAGAGGTGTTTATACTCTCCTGGCCTGTATTTCTGTTCTGTGAGTGACCACAAGCACTCTTTTCTGCCATGGAACTGTGAGAAGAGTCTCCCCTCCACTGTGGCTGCAAGCTCTTCTTTGTTAGTGATTCTGCTCTCCCTGGGACCATGACCCAGATCCTAGCATGGGCAAAGCAACAGAGCTCTGTCTCAGTGCTAGCGAAAAGAACCCTTTACTGTCTGTGGGTTGAGCTCTCCAGAAGCATCTGCTGGCACTGCCAATTCAATCACCCCTAATGCCTGTTCCTGGTTTTCTGTGGCTGGGGCTGTGCTGGAGCGACCCCCACTGGTCTGTGCTACACTCTCACCCAGATGTGAAAGACCTTTCCTTCTGACCTTCTAAGTTGTCTTTGACATCTAGGAGCTGAGAGGTTTGGAAACTGCTGCTACTGTCAGTGATTCAGTCACCCCAATGCCTGCTCTGGGTTTGCTGATGCCTGGTCTATGTGGCTTGCACTGGAGTGGCCTCCTCTCTCACTCTGGTGCAAAAGACTTTTCCTACTTACCTTCCAAGTTGTCTTGGGCTGGAAATTTGTTACACTCAGTTTTTTGTGCATTATGCTGGTATAGAATTTGTTTACAATCAGTTTTTAAAGGTATTTGGAGGGTTTATGGGAGAAGTCAGGTGATTCCCTGCCTTTATTCTGCAATCTTGACTCTGCCCCCCAAGTGATACTTTTACAAAAAAGAATTACAGCTATCATCTTACCATGTAGGGATGTAAACAGTTCAGCTCCACTGAATCCCTTATGTTTTCTTTTCCATTTTTTACCTGTTTATGCTTCTTTTGTGTCTTGATTTTAGAGCTCAAATTTTTGGTTTAGCCTTGGTCTTCTTCTTATGAAGGCTTGAAAATTTCCTATTTCATCGAATGACTATTTTTTCCCTTGATGTATTATCCTTATTTTTTTCTTGGTAAGTGCTTCTTGGTTGGAGCCCTAGCTCTCCGGCCTTATGGAATATCATGTTCCTTAACTGTGGATCCTTTAATGTTGCAGCTGTCAATTCCTGTGTAGTCCTAATTGTGACTCTCAAATATTTGATTTGTTTCTCTCTGGCCACTCGTAGTATTTTTTCCTTGATCTGATACTTCTGAAATTTGGCTATAATGCTCCTTGGAGTTTGTATTTTGGGATCTCTTTCCTGAGGTGATTGGTAGGTTCTTTCAATGCCTATTTTGCCTTCTGGTTCCAAGATATTGGCTCAGTTTTTCTTGATAATTTCTGGAAAGATGGTGTCCAGGTCCTCCTTTGGATTGTAGCTTTCAGGTAGTTCATTGATTTTGATATTGTCTCTCCTGGATCTATTTTCCAGGTCAGTTGTTTTTCTCATGAGCTATTTTATGTTTTCTTCCATTTTTTCATTCTTTTGAATTGATTTGATTTGTTCTTGATGTGTCATAGAGTCATTAGCTTTCGCCTTGTCCAATTTTAATATTTAAGGTGTTGTTTCCTCAATTAGCTTTTGTACTTTCTTTTCCATTTGGCCAATTTTACTTTTTAAGGAGTTGTTTTATTCAGTGGATTTTTGTATCTCCTTTTCAATTTAACCAGTTCTACAGTTTTCTAAGCTTTTTATTTTTTTTGTGATTCTCTTGTATCAATCCTCATTTTTCCCCCAAATTTTATTCTGCCCATCACAGGATTTTAGGATCCTTATTTGAGCTCCTCCATGAGTTGTTTCTGTGTTTCAGACCACTTCCCATTTTTCTTTCAAGTTTTGCCTATACGTGTTTTGACATGGTTGTCCTCTTCTGACTTTGTGTCTTGATCTTCTTTGTCACCATAATAACTTTCTATGTTCAGTTTACTCTTTTACTGTTTTTTGCTCATCTATTATGCTCATCTAAAAAAAGTCATTTTCCTTTTTTTTTTATTTGAGATTTGATTCCTCCTGGGTGGAAGGGGCACTTTCTTTTTTTGTATTTATTAATTTATCTATTTAGTTATCTATCTATTTATTTATTTAATATTTTTAGTTTTCAGCATTGATTTTCACGAGAGTTTGAATTACAAATTTTCTCCCCATTTCTACTCTCCCCCACTCCAAGATGGCATATATTCTGTTTGCCCCACTCCCCAGTCAGCCCTCCCTTCTGTTACCCCACTCCTCCACCCAGTCCTCCTTTCACTTACTTTCTTGTAGGGCAAGATAGATTTCTATGCCCCATTGCCTGTATATCTTATTTCCTAGTTGCATGCAAAAACTTTTTTTTGAACATCTGTTTTGAAAACTTTGAGTTTCAAATTATCTCCCCTCTTCCCTCCCCACCCACCCTCCTTAAGAAGGCAAGCAATTCCACATAGACCACATGCATATCATTATGTAAAACACTTCCACAATACTCATGTCATGAAAGACTAGCTATATTTTGCTCATTCCTATCCTATCTCCCTTTATTCAATTTTCTCCCTTGACCCTGTACCTTTTCAAAAGTGTTTGTTTTTGATTACCTCCTCCC
>JAQQSZ010019256.1:0-10404 GCA_028646595.1 Phalanger gymnotis
TGGCCATATTCCCAGCAAACTTACTTGACCCTTGAGTTTGTCAGCAGGGTATGACTGCTTGTGGAGTTAAGAGTACTTTGTTCTAAGTTTGAGGGATTGTGCTGTTGATTTCAGAGAAATTTCTATACAGCCAGCTTTGCCACACCAGCACACCTCCTTCCTCAAGAACCACCGACCTGGACCTGATGAAAATCTTAAGCAGGCTCTGCACTCCTGGTCTGATCCTCCACTTAATTCCTCCCACCAGGTGGGTCTGGGGCCGGAAGTAACTGCAGCTGTAGTTCTGTAGCCGTGCCTCCCTCCGCTGCCCCTGAGGTGGTGGCCGAACTGTAAACTCTTTTCACTCTGTCCCCTGCAGCTTTTTCCACTAACCTTCTCTGTTGTCTTTGGTGTTTGTGGGTTGAGAAGTCTGGGAACTGCCACAACTCACTGATTCAGGGCGCTAGGGCTTGTTCTACCCGGCTCCTGATCTGGTTGGTCCTGCAGCTGCTGGTGCTGGGCTCCACTCCCCTCCACTCCGTGCGCGATAGACCTTATCCAGTGACCATCCAGGCTGTTCTATGCTGGAGCCCTGCTTCCCTCTGCTATTTTGTGGGTTCTGCAGTTGTAGAATTGGTTCAGAGCCATTTTTATAGGTTTTTGGAGGGACCTGGCAGGGAGCTCACACAAGTCCCTGCTTTCCAGCTGCCATCTTGGCTCTGCCCCCAGTTCCATTACTTTTGAAAGAAAGACAAACTAGCTTAGCTGTTGTGGGGGCATGGATCATGTTGATATATGTTGATGATATGTACGTTGATGACTAGGTCCTAAAAATGTTCTTCCATTGCATGTTCTAGCAAAAAATAGCATTGCTGTTTGACATATATGACATCCTATCTCTTGCCCCCAGGCCTTTGTACAGGCCCTCATTTCTATAATGCCATCTCCACTATGTTTCTCAGGATCCTCGGCTCCCTTCAAGGCTCAATTCCCTGGCAACCTCCTACATGAGGATCTCCCAGAACACCCAAATTGTTAGTACTCACTTTCTTCCACTGGAAAAATTACTTTGTTTTCACTTTGTAAATGATTTAAATTTATCTCTCTGTGTTCATATTGTTTCACCAAGAACAATGTAAGCTTTTTCATTTCTGTCTTTGTATTCCCAGTGCTTTTAAATTGCTGGTTGCGTCAAGTAACAGAATATTACATGGTCACTTGAAAGAGATTGGTCTTAAAATCCACACAGAAATCAAAGTAGATGAAGAATAAATATTAATCAGTTATTATATAATCCAATGAAAATAAAACTAAATCAATTAGGTACCTAAAAGAGGTAAAAGATGCTATGAAGAGTCAAAGGAAAAAGACCAGGAAGGATCTCATAAAAGAGGTGACTTTAGAGCTGAGCCATGAAAGATGGATAGGATTTCAGTGGGCTTCCACTGTCTATTTGTATCCACCTCCAGGACAGAAATATCAGGGAGAAGAAGTGGCGATGGGAAAGGTGAATGTAAGAGGATGTTTTAATTTGGCCTTCCTTTCTCATTTTGTTTCTCTTGCCCCAAGCCTCATTACTGCACCTTCTGTTTCTGAATCTATTTTTCCTCATTAGTCCTCTTTTTAGGGACATGGAACCATTCAGCAACAACTTCCCCAGTGCTGGGAACACTACTGACCTGGATGCAAATCAGTGTGGGAATGGTGGTGAGAAGCATGGAGCGTGCTTACAACTCCTTGCATTCATCGCAATGGGGCCTTGAGTTTCAGGTTAAGACTCTAGAACTGATACTGATCCATATTTCTACCCTCCAGGAATCAGGATAATTGATACCCAATAAGAGTAAGGACAATCAGATATTCTGGAAGGTGATTTCATTCTCTCCACTCCTGTCGCTTTAGTAATTAAGCAGTACAAACCATGGAACTTATGAAAGTCAGACTCTGTGATTGTTTGCGAGATGCAAAAATTCACCAAATTAGTACAGAAAGATATATGTATGGGACAAGCACTAAAAATGAACAAGGAGGAAGGCCCAGGATATAATAAGTAGAAGAAGTCAGGCTGGATTTGGGAAACACAATAGTGCTTTCACTGTTCCCAGGTTGCTCACTGACACAAAAGCCCATCCTTTTTTTTTTTTAATTTGTAGCCAACTGGAGTTAAGTAACTTCCCCAGGGTCACATAGCTAGTAAGTATCTGAGGCCATATTTGAACTCAGGTCCTCCTGACTCCAGGGCAGGTGCTCTGCTCATTGTGACACAGCTTCCCCTAGTCCATCTTCTAAATATCAATATTCTTTCACTGAGAGGCAACATGGTTCAGTGCATAGCTCCTAGACTCAGAGTAAAAAAGTCAGGAAAACATGAATAAATGCATGAAGAAATGAATGGATGAATGAATGAATGAATGAAATAAAAAACACTTTGTGCTAAGCAATGGGCTGAGGCCTGGGGATGTAAATACACAAATGAAACACTCCATTCCCTCCAGTAGCTTATATCCTAAAGGACAGAGAAAGTACATAGGGTGAAGTGACAGCCAGAGACGGGTATTTTGGCCTGAGAGGACACAGGGCAGTGAGTAGAACAAGGCAATCATTCATGTATGCTTTCCAGGAGCAGTGACAGCATTGATTTGATTACAGTTTCCAGAGAAAGAGGTAGAAAGAGAGGGAGAACAGGAGTTCAGTCCTGCCTCTTACACCTAGCTGTGTGATCATTGTCAAGACACTGAATCTCTGAGTCCCACGGAACTTTCTGGGGCTATGAATTATAAATGGCTTGCAATCTGCAATGGAGTATACACTAATGAAATCACAAGTCCTCGATATATAATAATAACAACCAAAGCTATCGTTTAAATAACACTATGTGCTTTATCTCCATTTTGCAGATGAGGAAAATGAGGCAGAGTTTAAGTGACCCATTCAGGGACTCATAGCTATGCGGTGTCTGAGACTGGATTTGAACTCAGGTCTTCCTACCTCCAGGAATGGCCCTCTGTCCACTGGGCCACCTACCTACCTCAGTACATATTGGAATTATGCTATATGGTAATGGTTCTCAAATTTTTTGGTTTCAGGACCTCTTTATACACCTCAAAAGTATCAAAAACCCAAGAGCTTTTGTTTATATGGGTTATATCTACCAATATTTTCCATATTAGAAATTAAAACTGGTACATTTTAGATATATATGAATTCATTTAAAATAATAACAATAATCCTATTATATGTTAACACACATACTTTTAAAGAAAAATGACTATAGTTTCCACAACAAAAAAAATACAGTGAGAAGAGTGGCAATATTTTCCATATTTTTACAAATCTCTTAAATTTCTGGTTTAATAGAAAACAGCTGAATTCTCCTATCTCCTACATTCAATCTGTTATGATAGGTTATTTTGATGGAAACACACGAAGAAAATCCATACAAATATGTGGTTTGAAACTAGAGGAATATTTTAATAGGAAGACGATACCTTAGAATTATTATCAAAAGGCTTTGATCTCATATATCCCCTGAAAGGGTCTCAGGAAATATTTCCCACCCCCAGGGTCCTCAGACTACATTTTGAGAATTTCCATGGTTTTGAATTATGGAATCTTAGCACCTCAGAAGAAGTAGAATTCTAGTTCATCAAATAGCAATGGAAAGACTCATGGATATGCTACAATTGGGGGAGGTGGGTAGTCATGTATTTTGAGCTAAGGATGGCAGATGAATAGGCTTAGTGATACCCTTGGATCATGACACATTTGAAGAGTCAGAAGAAAGTTTCTAGGGCTTTGCATAATGGAATGTTTATGTAATGACACAGGTAAAAGTCACACAGGATGAGAAAGAGAGGATGTGATATGTATCAGAAGAAGGATCGCACTTCAAGGTTGGCTCTCTATTCCCTAACCATACTGCCTCTCAAAAAACAATGTAAATAATTTTATAAATGTGGTGAAATCATAGACCAATCAAAATAGAGAAATACTTTTAAAGTGATTTCTGTTCTTTAGATTCATCTGATATTGACTAGGGCTATAAACATTACAGAAGCAAGTTTTGTGGAATGACAAGTGCCTCTCAGTAGGAATTCTACTTTCTTTGTATTTTCTTATTTTAAGTGCCATGAATGGTGGTGTGGATTCTTTTTACCATCAGTACGTAGTACTCCTAAGAATGAAAAGCAGGTTTAGGCAGCTGTTGTCCCTGTAGGAGCTGTATTTCTCCCAACCTGTCTGAAAATTCTAGTACAGACTTACTAGAGCATTGAGAAAACAATGAAAAATGGTCTTTAGGTTTAAGAGGAATGAGCAGTGTTTCTGTGTATGTGTGTGTGTGTGTGTGTATATATGTACATGTATTTGTATGTATACATACACACACATATACACATACAAACAAAACCTTACTGAACTCAACTTGCAGGAGTTATACCTCTCCCAATGTTTCTGGAAATTTGCATTGGTAATTAAGATGGGCTTTTAACACTTATTCAATCAAGTGCCCTTGAAGAGTTCGGCCTTTGTCTTCTTTATTAAATTAGGAGTCCTTGATGACCTCCTTGCCTCAAGGGAAAGCCTAGTTTACATGGGTTTGAGTGACATGTTTGTGACATCAGAGGCTTTTAGACCACATGGGCTTAAGTCGTATTTTTGTGACTCAGGTCATGTGGGGAGTTGCATGTGTGATTCACCTTTGACCCTGAACAAGGTACATAAACCCAGAGGTTACCGTTCTCCCCTGGGGCTCTGAGCTACAGGAGGAGTGGCACATGACTCTGGGCCAGCCCTTGTTATGAGCTCCCCAGCAGCTCAGATGTTGGTTTCTTGGTAACTATGAACTGTATTTGGTCTGTTAATAATGTATGTTTGTAATTTGTTTGTATTTGCTCTGAAGTTCAGGGTGCTGGCTTTTTCCCCTGAACTAAGTGAATGATATTGGTATGTTGGATTGAAATAAGATTGTTAATTCCTTAACATTGATTTGCTTAGTAAAGCAGATCAAAAGAACCTGTGCTGGCAGCATTTTTGTTGTTGAGCTTGTGTTGGTCTTTCACCTCCACAGCACTGCTAGCTGAATTCTTGCAACAAAATTCTAGTACAAACCCGTTGAAGTATTGAGAGAACAATGAAAAGTAGTCTGTATGTTTAAGGGGAATGAATAGTATTTCTGGGGAATTGGGTGCGTCTTGGGCACACATACACAAAACCTTACTGAAACCAACTTGTGACTCAACAATTTGAATATGTATACTTTGGCTCAAATGAATGGAAATAGGAAAGTCATATTTAGTTTCTGTTTACTGTGGAAGTCTCTATGTGCTGCACTTCTAGAGGCCTAGTAGCTACTGGCCCCTTCTGGAAATTCTAAAGGAAACACAGTGGGATTGGACAGAAGATGACTACCAGCTGCCTATCTCCCAAGCTGTAAATAGTGACTTAGCAGCTTTGGTGTAGTAGAAAGTGCATTGGATTTAGACTTTGACATAGGTCTCCCTAACTCCAAGAACGGTTCTCTATCCCTTATACCACACTCTCGAAAAATATAAATAACCATATAAATATAAGTTAATATTATAGTTTAGCAATTTTACCAAATTCTTTTGTGGTTTCAGTACAATCTTGTTTAATTCTGATTATTATTATGCAATGTTGTTGGACCATCCAGGCTCTTCAAGCTATTCAAAAGTTGTTGGTGACATTGAAGCTCCTGACAGAGTTTGCTATAAAGAAACACTACAATTAATGGGCAGTGGCAAGAAGAAAGAGCCCTGGACTTGGAGTCTAAGGAACAGGGTTCAAATCCTCCCTCTGTAACTCACTTGAGCAAATACTATAATAATTAAAATAAGAATTCTAGATTACCTGTGTATTTGCCATTTGTCATTTAATCATGGAATCTAAGATCTAGATATGACCTTAGGGCTCATTTAATCCAACTCCTTCATTCTGAAGATGAGAAAACTGAGGGCCAGAGAGATGAAATAACTTTCCCCAGATCACACAGGTAGTAATTGACAGGAGTGAGATCTGAACCTGAGGCCCCTGACTACAAATTCAGTGCTCTTTCCACTGTTTCAGATTCACAGAAGGGAAAAATACATAAAATTTGGAGATTAAAGGGGCTTCATTATTGGATGAAGACAAATTATGCCACATAGGCAACATCTTGTGAGGAATTAAAAGGAATCAGGCAAAGTTCTGGGCCTTTGTACCAAAAAAGCAGTTGGTTCGGTGGTGATCTCATTCTATCACAAGATCAGTCTAGTGGTAGAAAATCTTCAGCTGAGAGGATTCCAGTTTGAGCCAAACTCCTGAGAAGAAACTGCTTCTGAGATGAGAGAAAATGTCTCTCTCTCTCTCTCCTTCTCTCTCTCTGTGTCTCTCTCCTTCTCTCTCTCTCTCTGTCTCTCTCTCTCTCTCTCTCTCTCTGTCTCTCTCCTTCTCTCTCTGTCTGTCTCTCTCTCTCCTTCTCTCTCTCTCTCTCTTCCTTGGATCCCTTGCCCCCTCTGCCTTAACCCACTGGACCTATAGCAGACAAAGAATACACAATGAATATATTTGCAAACAGAGAGACACCCAAGGAAGACAAGCATGGACAAATGTGAATATAGAAAGATGGCTAGGAAGGAATTAACTTCAAAGTGCATGACTTCTTGAACCTGAGAAGAACACTGGCTATGGACTCAGGAAAGGACTTCCTTGCCCATGTGGGTTGCCATCATTGTACTCGTTAGTAAGAACTGCCTCTACTATGTGTACTTGCGGGAAAACATGCCCCAGACTTTAAGGGAGAGGACATTTTGTATCAACCATTCTTACTATTTCTACCTTAATAAATCCCTCAACCGGTTGAAGTCTTGCTAATTGTCAATGGGAAATACACTAATGGGAAGTTGTGGGTGAATTATCATAGAATTCAGGTTTTATTCTATTTCACTTGTCTATTGGAAAAACCATATTTTAGTACTTCAATAGATTGGTTTAATTAGGTTTCATTAATGTGGCTACTCCTTTCACTGGTACAGATTGCGATTCATGCATATCATCTTATCATATGTGACCCTTAAACACCTCCTTCCACAAATTCTTCACACAGGATTGTTGTTTGTTGCTGTTTATCCTTCATTCTTGAAGAAGATCAATGACATGAGAAGGGTGATGTCTTCACTTGCAAGTGAACTGGATTTAAGTGAGGCAGGGCTCTACAAAGTCATTAGCCTCACTATCTCCTCCAGAGTCATTCAGAGTCTAGTTAGTCAAGATGACTGGTGATAGCCCTGAATGCCCACAACATGCTAGATGCCTTCCTTTAGTTCGCTTAAAATTGTATTGATACCAGTTGAGTACTGGGTTTTTCAAAGGTCCTCCCCACTCCTGTGATATGACTGGTCCACCTCTTTTTTCCAGTCAAACATCTTCCTGGTAATGTCCTGTATTTGTTCAGTTGTTTCTTTCATATCTGACTCTTTGCAACACCATTTGAGGTTTTCTTGGCAAAGATACTGGAGTAGTTTGCCATTTCCTTTTCCAGCTCAATTTACAGATGAGGAAACCAAGGCAAAGAGGGTTAAGTACCCAGGTTCACATAGCTAGCAAGTGCCAGATTTGAACTCAGTAAGATGAGTCTTCCTAACTCCAGGCCTGGACTCTACCCACTACACCATCTAGCTGCCCCTTGTAGAAAAAATCTTGCTAGCAGCTACTGTGGTTGTATAAAACCAACAACAACCAGCACATAGAAGGCCCCTAACATAGGTTCTTTTGATTTGCTTTACTAAGGAAAATAACTTTAAGGGGTTAACAATCTCAGTTTAATCAAACATACATATATCATTCACTTAGTTCAGGGGGAAAAGCTCAGTTCCATGAACTTCAAGGCAAATACAAACAGAAATTACAAACATCAACAGACAGACCTTGTCTGATTCTAATCTAACATACATAGTTACCAGAGAAGAACCAATGGGTCTGGGTTACAAAGCCAGGGGGCAGTTACGGCTTGCCCAGATCCTCAACACTCTTTCCATGAGTGTACCCCAAAAGTCAAATGCCAAGTTCTCCCCAATTATATTCTGTTTGGAGCCCTGAGGGCTCTGACTTCACCTAGGCTGAGTATGTGAAAGTTCCCCATCCCCAGGATCCTATCATATACAAGTCAAGGACTCCTGACTGTCTTAATTCTGAGAAATAGCTGAGAAATATTCCAAGACAAAGACAGCAAAAAGGTTTCCCACCGATTCAAACAAAAGGGAGACTTGATAGTCTTAGCATCCCCAAAGGGAAGAATAGGGAAAAATCTGATTGCCTTAACTAACACCCCTGTCCTATATTACTTCCATGTTACTTCATTGTTAATAATCTGTAGCCTGCATACAATCACCATTTACCTCTCCATTGCTCCATGGTCTAACTCAACTTAACTCTTCAGTGACTGTGGCATTCTGCAATCCAGAGCAGTACAGCATAACCTGAAGAACTGAAATCTTCAAAAGATGAATGTTAGTTCCAGAAGCTGTGGGGATATTAAATTTCCTGCATATTTCTCAAAGCTAGTCCAACCCATTTTCCTCCCATTTAGTTATGGTCCATCCCTGATGTTTGTCCAAAATATATACACTGATGGACCAACTATATGAGTTGTACCCCATTCCATGTCATAGTATGGTCAATAAGTATTTTCCAACCACTTAATTTTTCCTGTGTGAGTTTTTAAACCAAACTTTTCAAGGCCAGTATTGGTTTATAAACTGCTCATTTGTAAACTCTCAGACAAAAGAGTGGTGGACAATTATGAATGGTATCAATCCATCAAACAGTGGGAAATAGTGGAAAGAAAGAATTCAATGAAAGATTTGCAATACCCAACTATATCAGCTTATCTTTAGGACCTATAAGGATGAAACTGGAGAGAATCAAATGAGGAGATGAAAAAGTGAAATCATCTGACAATATTTCTTAAGAAAAAAACTTTTCCATCAATGGCAGTGAAGCTACCACATTTGAGATCTAAAATCAAGGTTTCCCTTTAGATGTATAAGTAGAAATGACAGTAAAGAAAACAAAGATGAGAAGGCAGCTGGATTAGACCATGCATACACTTAAGAGGTCCATGCTGTGAGCAACTCAGCTTTGAGGACTGATTCCTTCTGTAAGAAGGAAGAGTGTCAAAAAGATTTAATAATCACAAAATATATTTTTTACTCAAAAGTGGGGGTGGTGGTGACAGAACATCCATATGGTAGGTTGTAGCAATCTCATGGAGAACGGCCAAATAACACCTCAAACCCCTACTCCTCAGTCTACTATTTCACTTGTTTCCTTATTAATTCTCTTATATGGGATTTATGTGCATTCTACTAGGAATGATAGGAAATTGCCTCATAAATTCCCACAAATACAGAAAGCTCATTAAATAATCAGTTATCTCTGATCCCAAATCCCAGTTTATCAAAAAATGGAGAAAACTCTCTTCCCTTAAGCTCTGTCTCCTCACTCGTTATCAAACATCAGTCTCATAGGCATAGACACACATCATTTCATTTATGGAAGGAGAAAATATTTCTGTGGTAGGGGTGATCATAAAGCATATCCACTTGTACATTGGCATCTATAGTACAGCCCTGGTTGCTCTGTGCCAGTTCCAACCCTACTAGTGCATATTTCAAAACCATAAAATATTTTTGAAAGATAGAACAGCAGGGATGACCACCCTCTGATTATTTTTTAAATTTATTATTTATTAAATTTAATTAAATTTAATATAAATTAATATAAATATATTAAATATAATAAATATATTTATTAATAATAAATATATTTAAATAATAAATATATTAATTATAACATAAATAATAAATAAATAATAAAATAATAAATAATATAAAAATTAATAATAAATAAATTTAAATAATAAATATAAATAAAAATATAAATTAAATTATAAATTATTAAATTTATAATAAATTATATTTATTTACTTATTTAATATTTTTAGTTTTTAGGTTTCATTTTCACAAGAGTTTGAATTACAAATTTTCTCCCCATTTCTACCCTCTCCCCACTCCAAGATGGCATATATTCTGATTGCCCCATTCCCCAATCAGCCCTCCCTTCTGTCACCCCACTCCCCCCCATCCCCTTTTCCCTTACTTTCTTGTAGGGCAAGGTAGATGTTTATGCCCCATTGCCTGTATATCTTATTTCCTAGTTGCATGCAAAAACTTCTTTTTGAACATTTTCTTTGAAAACTTTGAGTTCCAAATTCTCTTCCCTCTTCTCTCCCCACCCACCCTCCCTAAGAAGGCAAGCAATTCAACATAGGCCACATGTGTGTCATTATGCAAAACCCTTCCATAATACTCATGTTGCGAAAGACTAACTATATTTTGATCCTTCCTAACCTATCCCCCTTTATTGAAT
>JAQQSZ010019257.1:0-10404 GCA_028646595.1 Phalanger gymnotis
CATGTTGAATTGCTTGACTTCTTAGGGAGGGTGGGTGGGAAGGGAAGAAGGGAGAGAATTTGGAACTCAAAGTTTTAAAAACAGATGTTCAAAAAAAAAGTTTTTGCCTGCAACTAGAAAATAAGATACACGGGCAATGGGGCATAGAAATTTATCTTGCCCTACAAGAAAGAAAGGGAAAAGGGGATGGGAGGGGAGTGGGGTGACAGAAGGGAGGGCTGACTGAGGAACAGGGCAACCAGAATATATGCCATCTTGGAGTGGGGGGTGAGGGTAGAAATGGGGAGAAAATTTGTAATTCAAACTCCTGTGAAAATCAATGCTGAAAACTAAATATATTAAGTAAAAAAAAAAAAAAGAATTCTTTCCTAGACCAAGCTGTAAAAAAATACTTGTTCTCCTTTTTTTCATATTATTACCTTTCGTATTCAGATTGTGTATTTTGAGTTTATTTTGGTATATGGTATAAGATATTAGTATAAACTTGATTTCTGCCAAGCAGCTTTCCCTAATAGTTTTTGTCAAATAGGGAGTTCTTTCTCAAGTAAATTAGGTTCTCAGAATTATTAAACACTTTAATTGAGTTCATTTGCTTCTGATTCTTCCTTGTTTCCCTTTTACTGATCTATTTTTTAATTTTTAAGCAGTACCAAATAAGGTTTCCAATCAATACCAAATAGTCTTTAATCCTTCCTAAATAGCCTGCCTGTGATGTCCTGAAATTTTTCCTTTTTACAAGATTCTTAGGGCTTTCTTAAGCTCCTGGTTACTTTAGGTTGCTCCTAAAAATCAGATGCACCCAGAAACAATAAAACTTGCCATGAACTTTGAAGCCCATTCCCAAAGAGGAAGCTCCCATAGTGCTTTAAGCAAGGGGTGCGTTTTGGAACAACATTAACAACTAACATTTTTATAGTCCTCTAAGTTTCCCACAGTTCTTTCTACATATTAACTCTATTAGTCAGATAATGCAAGTATTAACACCATTTAACATATGAAGAAACTGGGACTCCAAAGTAAGGTCACATAGCTGGTAAGTCTTAGAATCAAACTTGGGCCTTTTGACTGTTAGGTTCCCTTCCACTACAATCTTCCTCATACACAGGGTGCCTACTTTTAGGGGGAAAGCACTCATTTGTATTATAAAGTGATGGTATGTTTGCACTCACCCTGTTTTATAATTAAGCCTTTTCTAATCATCATCATCATCATAATCATAGTTAGCATTTATATAACACCTACTACAGGCCAGGCACTGGGCTAAGCACTTTACAAACACTTTCTCCTTGGATCTTCACAACCACTCTGCAAGGTAGGTGCTGTTACTATTCCCATTTTACAGATGAGAAAACAGAATTGAGTGATTTGCCCACAGTAACATGGCTAGTAAGTATCTGAAGGTGGATGTGAACCCAGGTCTTCCTGACTCATGAAACAATTAGTGAACATGACAGTATTCGGTATAACAAAGTAAACTTATGACAGATATTAAAAGTTGCTTGACAGAGCAGGTAGTCAACATATGGTATTAATTACCCAAATACGTAGGACAGTGAGGAAATAGAAATGTATTCATAACATCTGAGGATCATAGGATCAGAGCTTTAAAGTTGGAGGGGATTGTGGAAGTATGTAGGTCATCTAGACCAAGGTTTCTCAAAAAGTGCTGCAATGAACCCTTGAAAAGGAGGTTTTTTTAATGAATGTTATATGTAATAGGCAGTCAAATGAATAACTTTAGAGGATTTTGCTACCAAAGTTTTGTTTAAACTCGAGGGTTTTATTACTGTGGAAATATTTGAGAACCAATGATCTCACCAAATTTCTTTTTTACTTATTAGGAAAATAATGTTCCTGAGGTCACACAGGTAAGCAGAGACTGGGCTAGATTTGAATCCAAATTCAAGGAGCTCTTTTGCTGTTGCATTTATGAATAGCAGCAATAAATGAGGACCCAAAAAAGTGAGGATTACAGCTAATAAAGTTGATGTCAAAGAAGACAGCCATATCCTCCTGTGGTCTTTTAGAGCCTATTGGCAAAAAATATATAGGACTAGGTGGGCTGTGGGCCTGCCTCAATTTGGTAATCCTTCCATGTCTAGCCTAGTGATAGTTTATGCATCAGTTCTTATCTAGCTAAATTCAGAAAGTCATAACACTCAGTTGTTTAGCTAGAGGTAAGACCTATTTTAGTTAAGCAGTTCTCAACCATATATGAAATTGTTGAGCTCTTCATCACTGGACAAGTGATGAAATCATAGATCCTTGAGGTGTGTGTGTTTATATGTATAAATATATATGCATATTATATACATGTATGTATATTATATATATATATCAGTAATATTGGTTGATTGACATAATAGGATGCTTATTGGGCACTCGGGGTCTTTATCCGTACATCTTGCTTTAGGACTGCCTCTCCCAGTGTATTGGGGAGCCTTTTATACTTCCATGGCAAACTCAGACAAGCTAGTTAGAATTCTACATGAGGTCAAGGCAGAAATCATTCTCCATACATCTGGACATTTACATCTGAGAACTCAGAACCTGGCTATCTCACACACTCTCTACAACAGGCATGTGTACTTGATTCATCTTTTTTGCATATGTACATACATGCATATATACATACACACAAAAAATACATATATACGTGTGTGTGTATAAATTTTTGCTCTTGATCCTGAGCTAGCATAACAATCTCAATTCCTGTACCAGACCAATTAGGGAGCAGAGCTGTACTATCCAGTTGCATGCCATTTTAAAGAACCAGAGTTACATCACTGACTTCTTTCTCTCTCCCTCATCTTGCTTTGTTTCCAGCATGCAAATTTGGATGTATGGGTAAGCTCTGCTTTTCTTCTCTAGCTTGCTTATTTCAAGTGGCATGTTGTTACTCTGTGCCTAAAGAAAGTTCCTGCCTCACACAGATGCAGGATTTTATTTTCTATCATTACTTTTTAAAAAGGTGTTCAGCTAGAAAATTGTGTCCTATTTCTTTCATAAAGGTTTTTCCATGGTGCCTTTGTATAGCTTACAGATGTCGAAACCAAAGCACATATGTCTTGTGCCTATGTCTATAGCTACATTGAAAAGTTTACTGTGGGGGAAGGGCAGTAAATCTACCCATAGCTCAGGCAAGTATCTCTCCAGTGCTGCTTTAATTAAATAAGCCTTAGGTACAGCAGTGTACTAGAATTACAGAATCTGAGGATAGCAAAAGACTTCTGTGACCATCTAGTTTTGCCCATAGTGGATGGAGTACCCAGTATACCACTCCTGACAGGACAGGTGGTCGTACATTCTTCACTTGAGGATGTCCAAAGGAGGGAGACCTCACCATCTTTTGAAGTAGCGCATTTCAGTTTTATGAAGGTATTTTTCCCCCTGACGTCAAGTTGAAATTTGCTTCTCTGCAACTTCTACCCCATTGCTCTTGCTTCTGCCCCCTGAAGCCAAACAAAGCAAACATAATCCCTTTTTCACACGTTGTGTGTCTGACTCTTCATGATCCCATGTGGGGTTTTCTTGGCAAAGATACTAGAGTAGTTTGCCATTTCCTTCTCCAGCTTTTATTACAAATGAAGAACTGAGGCATACAAGTGAAGTGACTTGCCCAGGATCACACAGCTAGTAAGTGTTTCAGGAAAGATTTGAACTTATGAAGATGAATCGTCCTGACTTCAGGCCCAATATTCTATCCACTGTGCCACCTAGCCACATGATAGCCCTTCAGATAATTGAAGATAGCTATCATGTCCCTCTTGAGTCTTTTCTTTAGGATAAATATGCCTAATTCTTCCAACCAGAACTCATGCCATGGACTCAAGGCTCTTCAGTATTCTATTTGCCCTTCCATGGATTCTTTCCACTTTATCAATGTACTTCTTAAATTGTGGCACCTAGAACTGAAAGCAGTACTCCATCCTGATTAGGGCAGAGTACAGTTGTACAATCCCCTTCTATTTCTGGAAGTTATGCTTCTCTTAATGCAGCCTAAGATCATGCTAGTTTTTGGCTTCCATATCACACTGATGATCCCTTTTGAGCTTGTAGTCTACTAAAACCCCCAGATCTTTTATAGTTTATATTTATTTTTATATTTTTTATGTTTATGATTTTTTGTACCCAAGCACAAGAGTTTATATTTACCCCTATAAAATTTTATCTTCTATTTAGCCAAATAATTCTAATTTATCAAGATAGATCTTTTTGATTCCTTACTGTCCATCTATTGTGTCAGCTTTGCCTTAGTTTTGTGTCATTGGGAAATCTGATCAATCAATCAAGTATTTATTAAGCATCTACTATACCTATGCCTTTATCCAAGTCATTGATAAAAATGTTGAACAGTGCAGGGCCAGGCACAGATCTTTGAGCTGCTCCATACACATCTGTATAATAAAGGGGTAGATATTTTAAAATCTCTTTTAGAGTCCCGAGATTCTGTGGCTCTGTGGTGGGATAGGCAAATACCTGAAGGACCTCCCAGCCGAGTCAGGAGAAGGGAATAGGGTGGTTTTGTGTGGGAAGTTGAAGGAATTAACCCCTACCTTGGCTAGAGTCCCTGTATCATTAGGGCAGAATCTGAAGCCCATACCACATACTTGTGAATAACTGCCAACCAGGCAGATATTTCAAAAAGCCAATGTTCAATAGCAGAGTATAGGGAGCCCTGGATTTAGAATCAGACCTGGGTTTTGTTGCGGGCTCTGTCAGTAACTTATGAAGTTTCCGGGTAGTGACAGTGGGTGTAACACTAGGCTTGGAATCAGGAAGGAAGGAAAGAAAGAAAGGAAGGAAGGAAAAGAAAGGAAGGCAGGAGGGAGGAAGGAATTTTTAAGTAACTTACTAAGTGCTAGGTACATTATAGATAATCTCAATCCTCACAACAACCCTATGAAATAGATGCTATTATTATCTCTACCCTCCTCATTTTACAGTTGAGTTTTTACAGAGAGAAGTTAAATGACTTGCTCAGAGTCACACAACTAGACAGTATTTGAACTCAGATTTTACTGACTCTAGGTCCAGTTCCTCAGGAAGATCTGATTTTGAATCCTTCTTCAGACACTAGCTGTACGATCCTGGGCAGTCACTTAGTTGCCTCTGTTGCCTCATCTATAAGATCAAAATAATAATAGCATCTACCTCACAGGGTTGTTGTGATCAGATGAAATAACATTGTAAAGCAATTGACAAATCTTAAAGTGCCATATAAATGTTAGCTACTATTATTTTTATGAATTCAATTTTATTTTCAGCTTATATTTCTCACATATAACCATACCCCCAAAGAGAAAACAAGAAAAACAAAACCTGTGATGGGTAAGTATAGTCAAACAAAACAAATTCCCTATTAGCCATGTTCAAAAGAAAAATATGCCTCACTCCGTACTCTGAGCTCAGTGGTTGGTATTTGTCTTGATCAGAGTATGTAAAGTCTTTCAGAGCTGTTTGTCTTTATGATATTGTTGTTATTATATATGTTATTATCATGGTTCTGCTCATTTCACTTTGCATCAATTCATGTAAGTTTTCCCAGGTTTCTTGGAAACCGTCCCCTTCATCATTTCTTACAGTAGAGTGGTAATTCGTCATATTCCTATACCATAACTTTTTCAGCCATTCCCCAGTAGATGCCCCTCTCCCTAGTTTCCCATTTTTTTCTACCACAAAAAGAACTGCTATAAATATTTTTTGCATATGTAGATTCTTTTCCTTTGTCTTTGTTCTCTTTGGGGGTATATACTTAGTATATTACTAGGTCAAAGGATATGCACAGTTTAATTGCTTTTGGGACATAGTTCCAAATTTCTTTTCAGAATGGCTGAACCAATTCACAGCTCTGCCAGCAGTGTATTAATATGTGTATTTTCTTACAGCCTCTCTAGCATTTGTCATTTTCCTTCTTTTGTCAACTGCTAGTTTGATGAGTTGTTAGGTGGTACCTCAAAGTTGTTTCAGTTTGTTCTTTTTCTAGCTTTTTTAGTTATATGCCTAATTCATTGATCTCCTCTTTCTCTATTTTACTCATGTAAGCATTTAGAGATATAAAACTTCCCCTAAGAACCACTTTCACTGCATCCTATAAGTTTTGGTATGTTGTCTCATTATTGTCATTCTCTTGGATGAAATTATTGATTGTTTCTATGACATGTTGTTTGAGACACTCAATCTTTAGGATTAGATTATTTAGTTTCCAATTAATTTTTAGTCTATCACATGTAATTTTTATTGCATCATGATCTAAAAAGGATGCATTTAATATTTCTGCCTTTCTCCATTGGATTGTGAAGTTTTTATGCCCAAATAGATGGTCAGTTTTTGTGTAGGTGCCATGTTCCACTGAGAAAAAGGTATATTCCTTTCTATCCCCATTCACTTTTCTCCAGAAGTCTACCATATCTAACTTTTCTAAAATCCTATTAATTTCCTTAACTTCTTTCTTGTTTATTTTGTGGTTAGAGTTATCTAGTCCTGAGGGGGGAGGTTGAGGTCCCCTACTAGTATAGCTTTGCTCTCTGTTTTTTCTTGTAAGTCCTTAACTTTTCCTCTAAGAATGTGGATGCTATACCACTTCATTGTCTATAGTACCTTTTAGCAGGATGTAGTTTCCTTCCTTCTCTCTTTTAAGTAGATCTATTTTTGCTTTTTATTTGTCTGAGATCAGGATTGCTACCCCTGCTTTTTTTTTTACCTCAGCCGAAGCATTATATATTCTACTCCAGCCTTTTACTTTTACTCTGTGTGTATCCCTTTGCTTCAGACATACTTCTTGTAAACAACATATTGTAGGATTCTGGTTTTTAGTCTATTCTGCAATCCACTTCCGTTTAATGAGAGAGTTCATCCTGTTCACATTCACAGTTATGATTACTAACTGTGTCTTTCTCTCCATCCTGTTTTCTCTCATTTATTCTTTTCTCTCTCCTTTTTCCCTTTCCCTCTACACTAGTATTTTGCTTCTGACCACTGCTTCCCTCAATCTGCCCTCCCTTCTATCATACCCCTCCCTTTTCTTTCCCTTTTCCCCTACCTATTCTTCTTTCCCTTTTACCCATTCCCTCCTTTTTTCTTTCCCCTCCTACTTCCTATAGGGTAAATTAGATTTCTATACCTGAGTATGTTATTCCCTCTTTGAGCCAAATCCAATGAGAGTAAGGTTTAGACAATGCTCATCTTCCTCTCTTCTTTCCCTCTACTGTAACAGATCTTTGTGCCTCTTCATATGGTATAATTTACCCTTTTCTACCTCCTCCTTTTCTCTTCTCCCAGTACAATCCCTTTTCACCTCTTAATTAGATTTTTTATCATCACATCAAAGTCAACTTATACCCACACCCTCTGTCTATGTATACCCCTTCACAATGTTGTAATAAAGATACAGTTCTCAAGAGTTACAAGTGTCATCTTCCTGTGTAGGAATGTAAACAGTTTAACTTTATTGAATAACATGTTTTTTCTTTTCTCTTTACCATTTTATGCCTCTCTTGAGTCTTGTAGTTGAAGATAAATTTTCTGTTGAGCTCTGGTTGTTTCATCAGAAGGTTTGGAAGTCCCCTATTTCATTGAATGTCCATCTCCTCCCCTGAAAAATTATGCTCAATTTTGCTGGGTAGTTGATCCTTGGTCGTAATCCAAGCTCCTTTGCCTCATGGAATATCATATTCCAAGCCTTCCAGTCTTTTAATGTAGAATCCGCAAGGTCCTGTGCAATCCTGACTGTGGTTCCACCATATTTAAATTGTTTCTTTCTGGGTACTTACAGTATTTTCTTCTTGATCTGATAATTTTGGAATTTGGCTAGAATATTCCTTGGTTTTTTCATTTTAGGATCTCTTTCAAGGAGGTGATTGGTGAATTCTTTCAATGACTATTTTACCCTCTGGTCCTAGGACTTCAGGGCAGTTTTCCTTGATAATTTCTTGAAAGATGCTGTCTAGGCTCTTTTTTTGATCATGGCTTTCAGGTAGACCAATAATTATTAAATTATCTTTCCTGGCTCTGTTTTCCAGGTTATTTTTTTCCAATGAGGTATTTTATATTTTCTTCTGTTTTTTCATTCTTTTGATTTTGTTTGACTGATTCTTGGTATCTTATAGACATAGCTTCCACTTACCAAATTCCAATTTTTAATGAATTGTTTTCTTCACTTAACCTTTGTACCTACTTTTCCATTTGGCCACTTCTCTTTTCTAAGTTCTTTTCTTCCATGAATTTTTGTGCCTCCTTTTCCATTTGGCCAATTCTACTTTTTAAGGAGCTGTTTTCTTCAGTGTACTTTTTTTCCATTTGGCCAATTGTATTTTTTATGGAATTGTTCTCTGCAGTCAATTTTTGTCCTTCCTTTTCCAAACTGTTGATTCTCTTTTGCATACCTTTCATTTCTTTTCCCAGTTTTTTTCTACCTCTCTTATTTGACTTTTAAAATCCTTCTTGAGCTCTTCCAAGAAGGCTTTTGGGGCTTGAGACTAGTTCATTCTCCCCTTTGAGGTTTCGGATGTGGGTATATTGACAGTGTTCTCCTCTTCTGAATTTGTTTTGATCTTCCCTGTCCCTATAGAAGGAATATATGGTTATTGTCTGTTTTTGCTTTTTGCTTATGGTGTTTGCCTATTTCCTAGCTTTTAAAGTTGAGCTCTCCTGATGGAGCACAGGGGGTACTGTCCCAAGCCTCTTGTGCTCAGGACCAGCAGCCTGGTCACTGGCTTTGTGTACTGAGACCTCAGGTATTGGCAGCTGGAGGCTGTAGGGATCTGAGAACTTGCCTGTGCTGAGTTGGGGTCCTAGTGCTAGTGGCTGCTGAGGCCAGGTGGAGTTTTTCTGTGTTTCCCAGGGCTACACTAAAGCTCTTGGGATGGGGGCCTGGCCCCTAGAAGATGCCTTCTCACTCAGGCTGTGCTAAAGCACAGGGAGGGTTGGCTGCTGGAGGATACCTGCCTGCCAGCTCATATGGTGGTTCCCCTGAGCTGGAGTTTGCTAATTCCCCTGGCTGTGTCAAGGATGGGGTGGAGGGAATTGGGGGGGAGGCTGGTGTTGGCACTTGCCTGCTCTACCATCTTGGGGCTCAGGATCTCCCACTGGTTTGCTGAGATGGGACTTGCCAGTGGCATGCTGGGACACCTCCCATCCTATACTGCTGTCCTTCTACCAGAGTGAGAGGGACCTTTCCCTTTAATCCCTTAAACCTCCTGGGCTAAAAGACTGGTGCACCCTGCCTTTCTGCTGGCTTTGCTGTTCCAGGGTTTTTCTTGGGATGATGTTTTCCGGGTTTTTAATGGTCAGTAAGGGAGAGTGAGAACTACTTCTTGCTTGCTCCACCAAGTCTCAAAGTTGTTTTAATTTTACATTCGTCTAATTATTAGTTATTTAGAACATTTTCCCATATATTAATACTTTGGATTTCTTCTTCTGAAAACTACTTATTCATATCCTTTGACCATTTACTAATTAAGGAATGGTTCTTATTTTTATAAATTTGAATCAGTTTACTATATTGTATAGCTTAGAAATGAGGCTTTTAGATGGCCGCATGAAAACAATGTCTTACCGGAGCTCTCCCACAAGTTCTGTCAGATTCCTATAAAAAAGTGAATTTGAGCAGATTTGAGAGAGTTAGAAACCGCAAGCAGTCTGAGTGAGGCAAATTTCCCAGCCAGGAGAGTCTGAAAGGCCGAAGGAACAAATGTGTGGGCTAGGAGAGCACTGGGCATGCAGAGCTGCTCTAGACAGCACCAAAATGGAAGTGGCCAGCCGGGAAATCCACGTGAGAGACAGGTTGGGAGAAAGCTGGGTGCCCCAAAACCGGCGGAGATCCCCAGGCCTCCCAACACAGGACGTCAGTCTGTGGAAGCTACGAAAGGCAGCGCAACACCACCGACCGTAAGATACTAATTCCTGAGGCTTGCAGCCCAAAGGTATGAAACATGGCTTCTTGAACTTCCGGGAGACATAATGGCCAGGTAAACGGCTCTAATCCCTCCCCTCCCCACCCAGAGAATTCCTCAGGGAAAAAAAACGCTGGAATAGAGGAGACAGAACTGGGGCTTCAGTGGCCGAATAGTGGGAGTACCTGAGTCTCAGAGGGGCAGAGCCAGCAGGGGTCAACACCAGGAGCCCAGACATACTCTTGCTCCCCCAGGGGAAGTGCCAGACACCCAGCTCAAACAACAAAGAGCTGAGACCATTGCTGAAGAGCAACAGTGCTGGAGATTTCGGGCAGCCAGACCCCCTCCCCTACACCTCAGGAAACCGAAGGCTAT
Organism: Phalanger gymnotis; assembly: GCA_028646595.1. Lineage (NCBI taxonomy): Eukaryota > Metazoa > Chordata > Mammalia > Diprotodontia > Phalangeridae > Phalanger > Phalanger gymnotis. The sequence goes on from JAQQSZ010019257.1 coordinate 10,269, forward strand.
AATTCACGAAGCCAACCACTAGACTCACAATCCCCAGAATAAGAAAGCTGGGACAGAGAGCCCTGAGCCTCAAAAGCAAAAATTTATTGTAAAGCCAAGAAAAGGCTAACCAACATGAAGAACACAAAAAAAAAAA